>CM020508.1:3241514-3431514 GCA_009823395.1 Thamnaconus septentrionalis | reverse complement strand
GTCACTCCCCCTTCCCTCTGATCCCAGCTCGGTGGGTGCATGAATAACCGGCTCAAGCAGGCGACTGTGTGAAGCCTCGTCTTTAGTCGAGTCCCATGACTCTGCTCTGTGGGCCGGGGAGAACCTCACAACGCACAACACAGGCAGCCGGCGGAGGAATTTGAAACAAAAGCATTGTTTTGCCCAGAGTGGGTCCGACCCGTCCAGCGTCATTGTTCAGGAAAACTCCTGATCTGCTGCTGCTGCTGCTGCTGCTGCTGCGGTGGTGGCGGCAGCTCGGACAAATGCTTCCTTGTTAAACATTAGCCTGCGACCGGCTGAGCCGAGCTGCCATTTTCCCCAAGACTGTCAGAAGTGTACAAAGACTTTTCACAATGTCAATATTGCGAGTGGCGAGGCCGCCAAGTGGCTCAACGCCTCAACGTGGGATTCATTTTTATTTCTCTGTTGTTTGCAGGTGCAGTATTTCTTCAGGATTTTGGACGGATGAACGAACGCAAAAGGGGAAAAGAAATAAATAATAAAATTCACGTGTGAACACACACACACACATACACCATGACTTGACAGTTGTCTCATTTTCTGTTTATTGTTTCAGCCTTATGCAGATTAAATAAAGTGACAAGAGCCAAACTCCTGACAAGTGTTTTTGATCTTCAACATTGAATTACCTAGGCTTTTTTTTTTTTTCCTTTTTTAGTTTTTTCACACCAACTAAACATCTTATTACACGGGATACTGCATTGCCTGTGATATTCTAAACATTTTTTTGACCAGCGACTTTGGTATTTGGATTTTACACATTAAAACTTTTTTTTTTTGAAGAAAAAAAATGTACAACTGCATAAATATAAAATTCTTCCACGAAAATGGTTAAAAACATTCAATAGTAAGTAGCGTCGCGCCGTTGAACGACGCCTCCAGCAAAAAGAAAAAAAAAAAGGAAACGGATTTCAAAGCACTGAGTTGCCACTTTTGTTTTTTGTCCCCCATGGATGCGACAGTCGTCAAGGCTGGACCCACAGATCTTTCTCTCTCGCTCTCTACACTACCGATTTAAGAATGAAACAGAATTGAGAATATCAAACAGAAAATGTCATTAAAATCAAAACCTACAGCTAAAAAAAAAAAAAAAAAAAGAAGAGTGAACGACAAAAGGAAAAAACGGTGTACAAACGTATCCTTCCACAATCAGCTCCAAACGACTTGGTTAAGGAAAACACAAAAAAAAAAAAACAGAAACAGAGCAAAGTTTCTATGGAGTGCAGTTATTTACTCACACATGGGCCTTGAATGGTTCAGAGTACCGCACTAGTACTATTTCAGTTAGTCAAAGCACATTGACACACCTGCACGCGCACTCACATAGAAACTTTAAACACACCTGCACACGGAGGAGGGAGGAGGGAGGAGGGGCGGGGTTTCGGGGCGAGGGGGGGGGCAGCATGAGCGCACACGACCTTGGACCACTGAAGCCGACATAAGACGGGGTGGGGGTGGGAGGGGAATCGGGGGTCACGGGGTGGGGTCGGGGGGTTACAACAGGACGACACCACAGCACGGGGGCACTCCAGAAACATGTCCAACAGTGGGGGAGGGGTCGCGGACAGGGACACAGCTCGCTACGCGTCAGTAGTGGAATCGCAGTTTTTTTTTTTACAGTAAAAGATGAACACATCCCATGGCTCGAGGAGAAAAAAAACTTCTTGTACAGTAGAATAAATATTTTTTTTTTGCTATTGCTACTCTTGTAATTTTTCTTTTCTTTTTTTTTTTTACATTCTAACCCTGGACAAAAAAATACACAGAGGAAAAAGCGAGTGTAAAGCACACAGATTAAGTGTAGGTCCTGTATATTATGAATGTTCAAAGACTAGTGGTGTATAGCTGAACTCTTAATTCTCTCTACTCTTTTTTTTTTTTTTTTTTTTTACTTTTTTACTTTTTTCCTCTATCTCTCTCTTGCTCAAAGCGAGAGTGCCGGTCGCAGCTGAGGTCACGAGTTGATGGTCAGCTTCACGTCAAAGCGTCCTTGGTAGCGGTCCTTCTCGCTGTAGTTGATGTTCTCCCCGAATATTTTGCACTCGGCGCGCACCTCCTTGCCCACGGTGACGTTGGCGAACTGGATGGCCACCAGTGGCTGCAGGTACTGGGGCTGCAGCTGCTTGCCGTAGTAGGGGTAGTACTGCAGGGGGAAGCCCTGCGCCAGGCCGAAGTACTTGATCTCCCCGATCTTGTCGGCGTCCTCTTCGCGCTGAGATTGGGGAGAAAGAAAGAAAGAAAAAAAAAAGCGGCCTCCTTTAGAACGCCACTTCCTCGCGGTGTTTGACATTTGAATGCGACTGACGATGTCGTCGTGGGCGTCATACCTTATGTTTGCAGAAAATGGGGATCATGTTGGGCATAGCTCTGGCCTGCAAGGCGTCTGGAAGCGACTGGTTGCCAGGAGCCTGAAGGAGGAGGGGACACACAACGCGTCAAGCCTCGACCAATCAACTCCCGCTTGGAGTTTGATCAACGGCAGCCAAGTGGACAGAGCGCTGGCGGAAGATGCAGCGGAGACACTCCTTGGGAACCCCCCACCTCCAAAGAAAAGAAGAACCTCCCTCGATGGTGGACGTCTCATCTCAACTATTAGTTTTAATTAGAGCTTCTGTGATGGAAACGGCTAAATTTCTAAAAACCTGTCAGATATGGCTAAAAGGTTTTGACGCTCTCATGAGGTGGTTTTTCAGACGTATCCATATGGAGGTATAGCGCAAAAGTTTAGCGGAAACACCTTTTTCGCATTTACGCGTCACCGGACACGACGTACGTGGTCACGTGACCGGTTCACTTCAAGCGAAAATGGCGCATTATGTTCGGAGGAGACGGAATATTTTTTTCCAAGTAATCAAAGAGAACAATAAAAACAACCATTCTCGACAGCAAACAAACAAAAGCAAACGTAATTGTCGTAAATGTCGTGGGACTACGGCTTACGCGCTTGACACCGTTCAATGGAAACGCCTGCAAATCGCAATTGTACTTTGTTGAAATTTTAGAAATATCGCTTTTATTTTGCGACAAACTGGAATGGAAACGCAGCTATGGTGGATGCGGACGCTCCCTTCACGACAACATCGCTGCTTCTCATTGGTGGACGCACGAGCCTTGCGTCGCCACAAAGTGTGCCAATGTTCATTTTTGTGGGAAGTGTCTTTTTCACTTTGACCATCGGAGCTCGTGCGTCCGTCCTCCGAGGTGGAGCAGGATCGCCGTCGTCCTGCCTTAGTTCTATTTTTCTCTCCTGCTGTTTGTGCTGGGAGACGCTGTACACGTTCTGACCTTCTAGGGTCGAGTGCTTTGCATTCTGCCAGTGACTTTCCTCCGGCAACCGGTGACCGGTAAACACTGGGTGACGTCACGTCATCTATCAGCTTCTGTTTGCCAAAGAAGCGACGCGATCTTGGCTGAAAACACGTTTATTTGAGAGAAATAGCCACGTATCAGCTTCGAATCACTCATTTCTGCTCACTGCACGTCAGGCATCAGGTGCAAACTGACGGTGGAGCAACTTTCAAATGTGTTGTCAACAACAACAACGACAAAAAGAAAACAACTTTGTCTGATTTGCAAGCTCTTGTTCTATTCTCGCACACCTCTGGGCAGCTTTCCTTGGCGATGGCCATCTGTGCGTGACTGTACAGCACCCGTGCATCACCACACGCCTCTGACATTATCGTGGTTGCGGACGCCGCGGGGGGCCGGGCCATTCCAGCGGGGGCACTTTATCGGAGCCGCGAGGCCTTGCGGACGGCCAGAAATCAAGAGTTGGTGTTTGGAGAGAAACGTGATATCTGAATAACCGACTGTCCCCCCCCCCGAAACCCCCCCGCGTCCCCCGAAAACAAAGTGCCCTACACACACCTGTTGTAGCTCCGGAGCGGCGCTCTAATCCACAGCGGATGCTCTGCGCGCAGCACCGTGTGGCTGCCTTCAAATGGCACGGAAGCTATAAATACACTTCCGACCAGCTGAATGCCGGGAAGTTTTCCGCTGAAGCTCCAGCGCGGTTCGCCAGGACCAGATCGCTCTTATGTCACCGGGATTTCCCCCCCCCCGGCCGTTACATTTCAAGATCGTTCCGATTGGTTGAAGGACTTTGATTAGAGAAGTTGCAGCCCTGGTGGCTGCTACCAACAGGACACACTTGTCTGTCTTCTGCCTCCTGAACCGTCTCAGAGTTGCGCGAGACCGTTCAGTTTATTGAGCCCTTATCGCTGCTGCTACCGCTACCACGATAACCTGGTCAGCCAAAGCAGTAAACCCACCTGTGGTCGGAAGTTGACGATCCTGTTGAGTTTGACGATGAGGCACGGCTTGCCCTCCTTGAATCCGTAGGTTTTATCGGCGAGCCCCGAGCAGCTGCCCAGCAGAGAGCGGCTGTAGCGGCAGGCCCTCCTCTGGCCCTTGTCTTTCTCCACGGACCCGCGGTCGATGTACGACCGGGGAGAGTCTGCGGGGGGCGGCAGAGAGGGAGAGACCGGTCAGGTCAAGGTGATTGGGAACAGGGGATGGGAACTTAACAGAGCAGGAGTTCAACTTGCCTCCGCAGTCTTCGTACTTCATGGAGTCGGCCTGTCGGCCCTCGTCGTACAATTCCAGCAGTTTGTCCATGTGAGCGATGTAAGATTTGTACGTTCCATTGTCGGACATGGAGAAAGAAATTTCGGATTTTTCAGAGCGAGGGGTGTGTGAGAGACCTGCAAAAAGAGAGGTGGGATTTTAAAAGAAAAAAAAAGAAACAGAATGTGAAATAAATATGGGCCATCTGAGAGTGAAAGAAGTAGAAGATTTGATGATTTTTTGAAAGTCAATCATTTAATCTTGTCGCATTCAATCTCTACAAACAACATGAAACAACACGCAGCTCAACACAACCAGTCAATAAATACAGGAGAAGAAGAGGGAGGAGGAGAGGAAGAATGGGCAGTGGGCAGCGGTGTGGCTCTATTATCTCTGCGCCGCACACGGCGCGGGGTCTCGGGGATTTCCTCAGATGGTCTGGGCTCTTTAAAGCAGTAATTTTCCACAAGGCCTCGGCGAGGGCGTGGCATCGGTGTGAGAGCGAGAGGTGTACCAGAGTGGGAAGGCAACATGACATTGTATTAACCATTTGGCTGCTCGCTAAGCCGGGCCCTTTTATTCACTGCTTCACTTGCTCGCTCGCCCGCCAGCCAGACTCTGGAGGCGTTTGTGCTCAACAGGCAGCGGAGAACCTTGCAGTCATTTGAATTTCAGTGGAGGCTTGTGTGCGTTTCGCCAGTTCCCCTGCCCCCACCCAGTCACTCTCACGTGGATCTCACTCACAATGGAAACTTTTAGCCCCAGAGTGAGAGAGGGAGGCTTTAGCCAAGAGAGAGGGGGAGAGGGAGAGAGAGAGAGGGAGAGAGAGAAAAACCAACTACTCCCTACTTCCTTTATCTGGCCACTACTGGAAATGTGCTCCACACTTCCAGGAGACTCTTTGACTCTCTGTGGTCTCTGACAGACGAGACAGCAGGCGAGCTCAACCCCACGTGTGCGTGTGTGTGTGTATGTGTGTGTGTGCGCGCGCGCATCTGCGTGCGCAGCTTGTCGTTTACAATAATGGCTAAAAATACCGCCGAGGCTCCAGTATGTGCTGTGCAAACAAGTGGCTGCCCAACAGGAGAAGAGTCCTTCCAGTCTCCAGGCGTACGGGAGACGAGTCGCTAGCGCGCAACATCACATTCAAAATGACAGCAGAGATTCTATTTGTTAGCGCAGAAGAACGCAAGTTCAATTTAAAAAAAAAAAAAAGAGAGAAGAAGAAGTAGTAGCGTGGACAGAGCTGTGTGATTGCTGTCCAAGAACACTCCGCTGCCACATATTTTATTTTAACCCCACGTTACTGTGACACAGCCAGCGCACACATGAGTGGGTTTTTTTCATTCACGATGGGTGCGAGCTCCAACAGTTCTGCCTGCAGCCTGAGGGGGGAAAAACATTGACTGGCTGAGAGGAGTGAAGGACAAAATGGCTGAACCTAGTTAAGGTCACAAAGACTTCTGATAGAGTAGCTGCCGATAGACACACCCCAACTGTCATTTCTTTTGCTCTTTCCCTTTTTCCCCCCCTCTCTCTCATCCAAACAGCGCAAATCAGTCGCAGCTGCCTCATCACAGCTGAGCCACGTTACTGAGACGAGGCCGAACCGACGGCGCTCGTTCTGCAACAGGCTGGATGGATGGACGGACGGATGGACGGACGGGCCGCAGCAGCAACGTTGACATTGACATTCAATTTAATAAAAAAAAAAAGATAAAATGATGATGCTGTTTTTACCTGGAGGAGCAACTCTGTCCTGATAGGTTGGTTTGTAGTTGTCGAGCGTGAGCAGCAGAGCCTGGATAGTCCCGATGAAAATTCCAGCCAAGCAAAGGTAGAATATCACGTAGAACGAGATGATTTTAACTGTGGGGGGAGAGAGGGGGTGAAGATAACACCGTGGTTAGAGAAACAAATCCTCTCATGTAATTTGACACTTATCTGATTCATTGGAAAGGGACGTCTCGAGGTCACTGACAAAAGGTTGAAACACAACAATAAAGAAAACAATCAGATAAATCAGGGAGCAGTCAGAGCTTTTATTGACATGCAGATCCTTAGTACCGCTTTTACATCACGGTTGCAGTGTTGAACTGTCGAGGTCTAACGGTTGATCCAAACCCAAGGAGGCAACAGTCAGGAGGTCTTTCACAAAGCTCCTCTGCACATTCCTTTTTTTAACTACCTGCATTTTCACAACAGTACCCCCCCCCCACACACACACACACATGAAATTTTCTACAATCATGCAACATGAGGAGGTTCCGGTAGAACAGGATGAGTCACCCAGCAGTACTTCCAGCACGTACCCTCCCCCAACACACACTGTCCCCTCACAACAGGTTCGTAATAAAACGTCCTGTCAACAGAGCTGAACAATAACAAGAGCGCCTTTTCTCCCTCAGCTCCAAACCTTCAACATTTACCGCTCTTTTACTTCCTTTCAGTCGAGTTCACACCGCGCAGTGGGATCCATTACTTTTAGTTTTGCCTAGTTTATACCCATATAAGCAAAAAAAGGTTCCTTTTTTTTGGTCATGAGAAAAATCTCCAAAAAAATGAGAATTCTTCTACTTCTGAGATTTGTAACTCAGGATTGAGCAAAAAAATAAAATTGAAACTCAACTATATGTGCAACATGGAGAGTACTTTTAAAAACCTTTATTGTCCATTTGTTTTTAATTAAGAACACCCCAAGATTGAATCTAGTTCAACAGGTCCTGTCACCTGAGGACTTGGAAATCAATCCAAATTATTACACAATGACTTCTACAAAGAACAGGCGCTGCCATTCAGCCCATTTTAAATCTCAATTGCTGCGCGATTGCAGAGCCTTTTTTGTTGTGACTCGGCGCACTCAAAATATCGATCCCAGCAGCGTAGCGGCGATGGCCTGGCGACTCGCGTTTTTGTTCGCTTGCTGTGACATCCACCTGAGCCATTGTGTTACCACCTGAGCCATTGTGTTACCACTATCAGTCGCATGTTCAAGTCAGATAAATCAAAAAACCAGTTTGGCGGGTTGATAACGTTCGTCCTTGCCCTACTCCAACAGCCGGCAGCCCCTGTTAGCGCGACGGGCCTGCCCTCTTCTTGTGTTACACTCATAATCTTGATAATTGACAATGTCAAACGTTAGCCATGTTTTCTTAAAATGTGATTGAAACCAGCATTTAACACTTGTTTAGTGCTGGGTCTGCTTTGTTTTTGTTCTAGTCTCTGCGTGGACATCATTTGATCCTTTTTCTGGTGCAGCAAGTTTTCACTGATATTGATGTTCCTTATTTTTGGCCATTTCCAAATAACCCACTTGATTTGTATGGTGCAGGGCCTTTGTCTTTTTTGTGTGTGTAGATCTTGGCGACATACAAGACTTTGTCAGCGCTCCAAGCAAAGACTAAATAGCCCAGAAAAGTGGCCTGCTGCTGGTGAAAGGCTGGTTTGAATGGACCGCACCTCCCCCACTACACCACCACCACCGCTGCCGCCTGTTACGACGAGGTCTAAGAGGAGGGGGGCGCCGTCGCCACATTCACACGTCATTCGCGCCGCTGCGCTTGTTTAAACAAATTTCTTTAAACCAAATAAATGACGTTTTCCTCGTTGACTTTCCGACTCCAGACGGCTCCGCGGGTCCGAAAAACGGCCAAGTGAACGAGAGCAAATGTTTGGAAGGTGCAAAGCCACGTGTCTTGACGCCGGCTCTCATTTCCCCCCTGTTACGTACGTCGGAAAGAAAAGGAGGGAGAAGAAAAAAAACCAACAAGTACAAAAAGTGCTAGTGTGTGAACGCGGCGTGACGAAGCTAGTGCGGAAACACGGCGGGTCTCGCCGAATGGCTCCGACAGGCGCCGCCGTACCTGTTGCTTGGCGAACGTGCCCCCCCCAGCCTTCCATTTATTTATTTATTTATTTTTTTTTAACTCAGTGCGACATCACACCGACCGGGTTTCTAGCCGATACGCACACTGATGTCTAACGAACGCTTTCTGTGTAACTAATACACAACGAGCAAATATGTCCCACGTTCTCACTCCGCCATTCACCAAGTTTCCGCGTCGCCGCTGCCGCCAGAAGGCGACGTCACCCCGATTTCTCGAGCGACGACGGACCCGATTCATCGATTAACGCTCAAATCTGATGGATAATCGACGTTAAACGTGCCTACTTCTCTGACTTGTGTCGTTTAGAGAGGGTTTAAAAAAGAGAAAGCCGTGTCTCGCTGCGAGATGGTGAGGGGGCAGGGAGGGGTAAAAGGAGGAGGGGGGGGGGCGCCCTCGAGACATGTGAGTCGTGATCGGTTCCACAGCACCGCGTTGCCAAGCAGTGTCTGGTCGAGGAAGACGGCGCTTCGCACGGCCAAGGAGCAGCGCTTTACACCGCGGATAGGCGCTTTGAGCCTGGGTTTCACTGATACCGCACCGCCGCGTGATTGTCAAATCAAGGGAAACTAGAAGCTCAAGAGTCCAATTAGATGGGCAATAAGCCACAAGACCTTCTCAAAGTGAAGAACCCGGTGGTAAACCGATTAGATCTGTTCACACCGGCTCAGAGTAAAAGGAGGACCGAAGGCATCAAAACGGGCCCGTGGGCACGATCGTGGATTCTTCCCTGATGCTACGAAGAACGAACATTTAAGATTAAAGAAACAGTCCCAGGGTTTTTAATGAAGCTTATTAAGTCATTCTGGGCAACTTGATGAGGAGATTTGAGAGCCGGCTCTCAAGTTGGCCTTGTGCTCCCGAGTGGAGAGTGGCCCCCACCACCACCATCCCACACCACCGTCCTTCAGGGTGACCTTTTCAAATAGGACGAGTATTAAATCAATGGTCTGGAACAGGGATACGCCTTTGCCAATCACTTCCCCCCCTCTCTACAAGGCAATTTCATATTAGTCTACAGGGAAAAGCCAAATAGGCTGAAACTTAAGGGGCGTTCAAAAAAAAAGGAACACATTGCGCCGTGACAGTGAAAAAAAAAACCCAACATTATCTATCAGATATACTGAAACTGTAGCACATTCGTCCTCATTTCCCACCGCCTAGGACTTGTATCGCGCCTGTTGGCTTAAAATAAGACAGACCCATTTGCTTTTTTTTATGTGCTCAGAAATTCGGTGTTTTTCCTCCCTCCGACCGCACTGAGGAACTTCTCTTGCTCTCTCTTCACACACACAGCCTCCATTGAAGAAACCCAAGTCACGATGCAGCATGTCAGAGGATCTAACAGGTGCTGGCTGTCAGGAAATGGAGGCAACACTGGAAACAACGCCGCCAAAAAGAAAAAAAGAGGAAAAAAATAAAGCTACGGACAACCTCCAGTGTTCTCAACCCAGCGTGGCGCCGTCACATCTGTCCGACACCGACACCGTCGTTTCTAGGCGGCGACGACTCAACAGATGCCCGTCTTAGAAAAAAATGTAATAAATAAATAAATAAATAAAAACGACATAAAAGCAAGAGTACTTACACCAACTGCACCCTGTTCGACCCAGAAACTCCCCCTTCTCCGAATTCCACACAAACGTCCTCCATCCGCCGTCGCTCTCTTTATTTCCAGACATGGTCGCTTATAGTCCCCCTTTTTTCTTTTTCGTTTACTTTTTCTTTTCCGGTGACTACTCGGGTTTCGTGTGTGTGTGTGTGAACTGGTAACGGGTCCCGTCCGCCACACGCGCTGCTCACCGTCCCCTCTCAGGAAAAGGGAAAGGAGTGACTCGCTGCTCACTCCGCCAATTGTACAGCGCGCAGCTTTTACCTCTCGGGAGGCCGAGCTCTCGGGGCTCCGCCTCGCAAACTCGTAATAAGTTGCCTCGCGGAGAGGGGGAGGGCTGGCTGGGGCCGGCAAATCACAACCTGCCGCCGCTCCCTGCGTAAGAAGGAGAGGAGGTGGAGGGGGGAGGAGGAGGAGGAGGAGGAGGAGATGGAGGTGGAAGAGGCGGGGGCTAGGGTTGGTCGCTAGAGGCGCTGTTGCCGACTTTGAGACTGAGACTCGGTTCTTTCAGACCCCCTTGGCGCCTTAATTATTGTCACCCTCCAAGTTTATTTTTTGTTGGTATATTCCTCTTCACTTTTGTTCTGCTAGCTTCTCTTTGCAAAACGACCTCGCCACAACCCTTTAGCGCTACAGCCTTTAGCTCTTTCGATGTACTGGTGTCGTCCTTTAAAACCCACACAGACCTTAAAGAAAAACAAACATTATTCCAAATACTTTTGAAAGGAAATCTTTAAAGCATTTAAGCAAAGTCAAGAATATTCAAAAGCATTAAAGTACGCCTTGGAATCTTCCGGCTCCTTGTTTACGTTTCTACGTAGAATAATTCTGCGTTAATTTTTCGTCTCAGCTAGTCTGCTATTCCAAAAAAAAAAAAAAAAATCTAATTAAATAGTCAGTGTAATTCGTATGAAACTCTGACAAGCTGCTCATTCTTATGCTACAAAAACGGTCTAGAGTTATGCTTGTCGATTCAACTAGTATTTCTGATATTCTGAAAATTTTAAACGTACAAATTATTACAGTATGAAAACAATTTTTGAAATGTTGTTCATAAACACATTAGGTGTGTTTATGTTTATGAAATAATATCCTGCTCCTTTTTCTAAAAAATGTTAATACATCAAAGTGTGTGAGTGGGGCAGAGCGACAAGTGAAGCTAGCGCTGGGTCGGATGCCAAATTTGAAGGAGATTAGAAGTGAAACAGGCAAATACAGTGGTGTATTTTAGCCCTTTGCTATCTTCACAAAACATGTATGACATAACATTTACATGCAAACATAGATAATGTTGTTTTATTGTATAAGGAAGTACCCAATAAAGGGGACTAACTGTGAATTCCATTGGATGCACTGGCCTATTGTCACTTGATTGTTAGTCACAAAATGATGACACAGGATGCTCAGAAGTCAAGGGGTGACTAAACGATTGCTCATACAGGCTTTAGTCCCACTGACCATGATAGATCCAGTAATCTGTGAATACACCGGAGACAGACTTTGTGTTAGAATGCAGCGTTCACACATCACTCAATGAGAAGCTATGAAGCTAACCCCCATTTCAGCCATTTCTTTTTCATTATCTTGAGCAAATATACTAAGTGAGAGCTAATAACTAAAATACTGGATAGACTCTATTGACAGTGCAAAACAAGTTTCTCCTGTTGCAAGTGAGTTTTCGTAAATGAAGCCTTTTGGCGTGTCTCAGTGGAGACCAAGAAGACTAAAATTATGTTTTTATCGTTTAGTCATTATTATCTACTAATTTAGGTCCAGCATGTTTTTAAAAAAATAAATTAGGACAAGACTTACATTTTTTGATGTCAATCCAAATATTCTCTGCGTATTTAAAGACAGGTCAATTCAAAGTTGCCTTTTAATGCGCAGATTCTGTTATGACCCACCACGCAAGGCTTCCAGTCAGCTACTCCAGATGTATATAAGCACTCTTCTGACATGTCCAAATCCAAGCGTGTTAATGTGCCTCGTATTTGCTTGATGTTTGCTTGATGTGTAATGCTTCGTGTTTTAGCGCGTGAGGAAAAATGTTCACCCACAAAATATAAATTCCAGACAAATCAGAGACGATTGCTCCAACCAGCAAAACAATGCTGCCTGTTCCAATTCTACTACAATTCTCAACGGGGATGCACCGCAAATTAACTGTGGTCCTTTTTTATGTGTGTCTGATTAATCCGAGGCAACCCGGTAAACAATACGATTCACCTCGCCATGGGTTCTATTGATCGTGCACAGATAATGTGGCAGGCATCTGTTTGCACAGATCAAGAGTTTGCCTAGGTGAACTCGAGGTGCAGCATTCTGAGATGGGCTGTGGATGGAATCTGGTATGCGGTTTGTGTGTGTGTGTGTGTGTTTGAGCTAGACTTGAGCTCATCAACAATAGCGTGTCTATGCACTGGGCTGCACGGCCTCCTGGGCTGAACGGAGGCAGGGCAAAACACCCCAGTCACTGACAGCCAGAGGAAAGGACCAGGGGGGACTTTTAAAATTAACTTTTCCTAATTCGGACCTTCAGTATTTGTCAACAAGGATTCTGTCTATATGCACTCCTTTGGTTATGTCAGTTCGTCATCTGGTTTTGTTTAGTAGATAAAGTAGGGTCAACAAATATTGCACATAAATGAGGATAAGTAAATATACATAATACATCAATGAGGGGCCTTTTAGGTTCTTTTAGCCTCTAAACAGAGAGCTGAACATGCAGTTTTCTGGAGATCGGGAGATTTTTTTCCCTGATAATTCATTGTTTAACTCTGCTTCAGTGGACCACCAAATACAAAAAATAAAGAAAGCAGAGCGCAACATGGGAACTTCCCACAGAGCGCTGTTTTAGTCTTTCATCTCAACGAGAAGATGATCAACGACCCACAAACATTTTCAGCCGTTGAACCTCTCAAGTGAACTTTGTAAAGCCATGTACATTGATTACAGCCTGGTTTGAGTGGACACATACAAATGCAGACTGCCTCTGTTTCGTAAAGAGAATACTCCATATTCCATTTCTTCCATTTATTTTAACACAAGTGTGCCGAAAAGTGCATCTTAGCGATTCTGTTTCAGGAGGAATCAAAGAGCGGTGGCCTGCACGTCCTCTTTTCAGTCCACCCCACATCCTGAACATGTGGGCCCTGTGACCTTTGTGTCTCTCGACTGTGCCCACTCTCCGTGTGCAACACACCGCCCTCAAAATGCTTCCTATGACACAAGTCTGCCCTAAACACTCTATGCCGATAAATCAAACGGGACCATCACTGTCTTGATGACGATGTCAAGTAGATAATATTACAGCCCGAGGAGGAGGGGTGTGAATTTTCTCCTGTGTTGTTGTGTTTTCCTGTAAATCGCGATGTGTGAAGCCAGCATTAGCATGAAGTGGTGCCCATTTGTTGCCTTTTGTTGTTCACTGACACAATGTCTGGAGCAGCAGGGGAGGTTGATGGTTCTGAAGGCCTGTAGGGAGAGGAGGACATTCATAAACATTAACATAATCACATGACCGGCTCTGCCAGGAAACAAGGAGCAGGGACAGAGCGCGCGACAAACACACACACACACACACACACACACACACACACACACACACACACACACACACAGAAACTGTAGTTTTTCCCAAAGGCTAATAATGAGCTGAATTTTGCATATTATCATAGCTATTATATTAAGCGCTTTATTTATATAAGAAATTCTTCAACAAACTTTGAAAAATGAATAAAACAACTTAGAGCCAAAGGAGCAAAGAGTGCAGTAGTTGCCTCGGAACACTTCAAGAAACAGTCTGGAGGAGGCGTTTGTCAAGTTACTGTGGCATTTACCTGTCAAAGGCTTTTTTCTACTGCTTCTCACTGTTGAACAAATGCATTTTGTGGTTCTGAAAGCACATTGTGTAGTTTTGGACCAAGCTGGCGGTTACTAATTAGGATTAGCATGTGCAGCTAAATCCATCAGGCCGCTGTGTAGGGAGCTACAGACTGATTGTGGGAAACTTTGTGTTATTTTTTTCTCCCATAGGGTATCGAAACAGTTTTTCAAGATAGCAGACAATGCTTTAGATTGCTTTGCGATGAAGTGGGCTCTGGTGCATCACGCTATTCAATTACAGCCCGAGCAGGCCAGAGAGTGGAGGAGGAGGCGGCCGTTTGATACGCAGTGTGTCGATGCCGTGCTTGGCCTGCAGGCTAAATGGGGCGGCTGCTGTCTGAGTTCCACGGCCCAGTCAATAATCGGCACGTCATCTCATTTTCCATACAGTGACCATAGCAAATGTTCAGTCCCATGAATAATTACAAGCAGTGCAGACTGGAGGTCTCCGCTCTCTGGTTCTGTCCAAACATTGGTGTTTTGTCCTTAAAATTACCATTTTTGAGTGAAAAAAACTACCTGTGAGTTCCATAATTTGTTGCTGCCTCCTTTGTTGTTTCAGCCAGTGTTGCTCTTTTTATTTGAAGCATCTCGATGGGAATGACCCATTGTTGATCAATACTGACAGGATGTCAATAACATTGATTAAAAACGGCAGAATTTTATTATACTGTAGTAGTGGCTTGTATCTTTGTTTTAAATTTAATCAACTGTTGAAATAAAATATGAGACAAACTGTGTTGGGTTGTATCAGTAGTTGCACTTGTTTATTATGACAAGACTGCTAGAGAGTCAACAGGAAGTCATGGTTGGGTGTCACCCTACAGAAAGTGGAACTTGGCCGGTCACCTCGTTCTTGCTTGTCGCCTACGTCACACTTGTAACGCCCGCTGGAAACTGCATGAAGCAACTCATTGGCCAAAAAAGGATTCTCTCTTGCTCAAGTACCTTCCTTGTACTGCTTCTGAGGTAAGCTTCTTTCTTTTCTTTTTTTTTTTAAGCGGAAGTTAATTAGCTTACTTAGCAAAAAAACAAAACAAAAAAACAAGCCTTCCCCTTCTCACTGATGACAGAATGGGTCAGGTTTTCAAAAGTGCTCAACATGGCACTACAGTGAAAAAGATTATTTCCATTTTCAAATTTTTATTTCTTCTTTCGTTGCCTTAACTATGTAATATAACTTGGGATGTCCAAACAGAGAGCAGGATATTTACCCCTATGCTTATAGCCTGCTGCTGAAACTGAGGGTTTGTTGGACCTTCCACATTTGTCTAAAAAGTGGATGAAGCAGAAGAAGTACACACAGATTGTTATTATGAATTGATATGGTGAATTTTACAAAATCTTGGCCCTTTGAACGTCAATGTTGAGTCTTTTCTCGTCTCGCTCCCAAAATCAGACATTCTCCCTTGTGTGTCGGCAGCCTCTGCCGTACAGGTCAGCAGCGTCTCCCAGGCAACAAGTCCCAGACGACTGTCTCAGACGGCGGCAGAGGTCGATTGACTCAGGTGACGTCACCTGTGGAGCCGCCGCCCCTTTTCCCTCACCAGAAGTTTGCGTTCTTAGATCGGTAGAAGACAGCAACCGCTGAGATTGTTGGTGCTGAAAGTGTTGCCGCTGAGAAGGTTTCTGGCGCTCTGGCGGTGGTTTATGTTCTGTCACGCTGCTGCGGATTGTGCAACTACACAACACAGCCATCCATCCATTATCCATCCATCCCGCCTTCATCAAACGTCTTCGCCCCTCAGGGTATCATCCCTCCTGATAGCGTTACAGTGGAACCACCACACCGTGGTTGTGGCTGAAATACTTTCCCTCTGACTATTTTCCATCTGCTCCCAGTCTGTCCCACTATCGCCACTGTCACTGAGGCTTATCTGTGCCTGTCTGCTCCGTGCTCGGACACATCCTCCCAGTGGCTGTGATGCTTCTTTTCTAACAAGGTTACAGTGGCAGCAGCAGCAGCAAAGTGATTTGTTGCATAGACGTTGTTATGGGCGGTGGCCCATTGGCCGGCCCCTTAATTTCATCAGTGAAGCGCTACTGAGCAGGAAAAAGGTCTTGCGAGATGCCGAGAGCTCTTCCAACATCCTCACAGTGGTGGTCGTGCGAGGCCGCATTCCCGGGATGCTTCAGTTGCGAGACGCATCGTGACATTTTGCTCCTAATCAGGGGCCGACCTGCGGTTGTGATTCAATGAAGCGCTAATTATTATGCGATTGTGTCCATGGAATCGAAAAAGCAGTTGACGTTTGACATTTTCCTTCAGTCCCGTTAAGCTTTTTTTTTTTTTTTTTTTTTATCAGCATGATAAAGAGCCAACATGAAATCATATTTCATGTTGGCATTCACTATCAGTGAAGCTGCTACAGGCCTAGACTGCTGAGGGAGATCTTTCTCTCCCGTGAAAAGGATTCTAGCTCTGTGCAGGTGGAGCTTCTATCACTTTTTGCCCTCCACCTGAACTACCTATTATTTGCATGATACTGCCGCAGTCTCTGTGTGTCCCAGGTGCAGGTGATGACCACAATGCCGGGAGCCAGAGAGTGCAGTCCTGGGAGTCTTGGTGTCATCGCTTCAACTTTGCCGCCAGGATCGGGACCGAGGACTTGATTTAGCTGCGGATCATGGGCCATTATGAACTCTTGCCCTCCCAAACACAGACAAACACATTCTACATGGACAGCAGCTGTACCACCCCACCACTTAACATTTAAGCCTATTTAAATTTTAGAATGGTTTGATGTATACAAAACAGCATCTATTTATATGCATATTTGAATTATTTATTCTTATATATCTACATCTATATTGTGAGAGCTTCGATGTTAGCCCTGCAACTCAGTCTGGCCTGTCTGCCATTCTGGCTACTTCTCTCTCTCTCTCTCTCTCTCTCCCCGCCCCCCACTCTCCCCCTTCTCTGTCTCTCTACATTTTTTTGTATTTCCTTCTCACCCCAATTGGTCACAGGCAGATGACAGACCTCTGGAGTCTGGTTCTGCTCTATGTTTATTCCCATAGGGGAGTTTTTCCTGGCCACTTTCGCACCTCGCTGCTCTGGGGGCCCAGTTAGTTTTTTCTTTGATTGATTTTCTTTGGATGTGATTTTGCGCTGTACAAATAAAAGTTGATTGATTGATTGATTGATTGATTGAAATCTCTTTCCAAACATGTGGAAGATCCAGCAAAGCATCAGTTTTAGCAGGAAGCTAAAAGTCTGTTTTATCAGAAGGCTTTGTATTTGTTCCAGACTTTTTTCTTCCCCAGACTCCAAGTAAAGATCATAATATTGGGTCAATTATGGTATTTCGCATGATGATTTTCATTGACATTCATTCAGATTAACACATTTAAATAGTGATTAAAAGCGATTGCTACTCATTTATTTGCTGTGCTGGCACTTCATATTGATTGACTTGGCCACAAAATTAGAACTAAAGTCATAACTGAGATGCAGGGCAAAGGCGTCCAGCAGTTCAATCTGTTTTTAGACAACTAAAAACTTTATCCTAGATTGACTATAAATCACATGTTGGCTTTTACAACCTATACCAAACTGCAGCAGAGATGGTGAATAAGGGATGAGAAGAGCAGCATGAAGGCACGTCTGTGATGACATCAGTCCCTGGCACTTTGAGAAATGTCCCCATCTTTCAAACTCCTCAACTCTGTGTTTTTTTTTCGGGGCCTTTATAACTGAATAGACTCTAAACGTGAGCTTAGACTGTGGGTGGGGTAAACAGGGTGAAAATAACACGTTGAGGTGGAGACATCTTGTCGACTCGTCCCTCCGCAACCACTGCCATCCCTCCAAGGCTCTGTAATAACTCCATATTTACTGCAAGGCAGGCAAAACCCGTAATTCCTCCAGCTGTTTGCCTCTAAAACTTTAAAATAAACACATCGTTTTGGAGACCTTGTTGTCAGAGAGAAGAGATGCCACCAGCTGGGTTTCCACCTCCAGTCCATGCAGCCGCTCAGGAGACGTCGTGCGTCTGTGGGTGAAAGTTGGCAGCAGCAAACAACCTCCAGTGTGTCAGACTGATACACTGATGTGATCCAGGAATTGAATTTTGAAGCGATTTAAAGGCCGGAGCACGAGTCAGGCAGGCAGGCAGGCAGTAATACCATTATATCCCTTCACATTTCCCAGCTACCTGTCTGTCTTTTCTGTAAGGGGTCGTGTTCAGAGTCAGGAAAACAGAAAAAGAAGGCCCAAGGCACATTCTAACGGCAAAAAAAGTATAATTTCATAATCGCAGACTTAAGACTGACTGATGGCTGCCCTTGTCGGTCACTTCGATGTGCACCGCTCAGGTTGGAAGAGGGCCAGACGTGTTTTTTGCACTGAGTCTGAGGTACTCAAGGTATTAATGTCAGGATTTTCACCATCATCATTTATCATCATTTCTGTTCAACGATGTTCTCCAAAGACAGTTTGTGAGTCACTGAAGTGGGAAGGTTTCAGTGTTGATGACATCAATGGGTGAGAGATTTGAAAGCTCTACTCGGTCACGACTCTGCAGTGCTTTTATATTTTTATTATTCTCTTTTTTTAAGTTTAAACTGTATTTGAAACCCTGCCTACCGTGAGGTGATAATCAATAAGCCATTGCACTTTGGCACTGGACTGAGAATGGATGTTGTTTTATTATCCTCCAAAATGGGAAACGGCTGCAACGTCCCTCATTTTCGAGCCGGCATGTGGATCACAGGAGCGGCAACGCACACATCCTGGTGTAAACGCTCTCTGCTGATTTAAAATATGAACCCTGTTCTGGTGACAGACAATAAACATCAGTCCTGGTGCTGAAAGATGCAGATGGCCCATATGACGCAACTAATTATCTGTTGCCACGTGTGCAAACCGTGTGTTGACACAAATTGGACCTTTGAGCGCAGGCTTTTGTGATTCTCCTCACCATAAATGCAGTTTTGTGTTTCTCTTGTGAAAACAAAAGAACAAAAAAAACAAAAAAAAAAAACGTTTCATCATCTGACTAAACATGAGAGGAAGCTCCTGGGATTGTCAGCGTGCTTTACAAGGCACTTCACAAGATCTAGTTTGCATAAAGGGTCAGGGGCCCCCTGCAATGAAAATTAATCTTCTAATCTATTTTGATATTCAGGTTTTAACTCCATTATCAAGGAAGCAAATGCTACTTTTTGAAGCTTGGTAAAAAAAAAAAAAAAAAAAAAAAAGAAAAAAAAAAAGGTTATCTAATTTGTCACCAATTCCAGTAGGAAGCGTGAAAGTGTAGAGACCTGCTTGACCTGCTGTTTTGGTGGTCGGATCTTCAACACAACTGGATTCAGGTTCTTATGACATTCTGATGTTCATGAAGTACCATCATCCCAGCTAAGACATCTGCCTTATGACTATAACATCAATGGAACATTAGCTAGCTAGCCAGGTTAGCTGCCCCCTATCCAGCTTATTTAGACAAGCATTAGCTAGGAACTAGCTTTGTTCCTAGCTAACGCTGCAAAGAGAGAAAATATTTCCCATACAAACCCGCAAGAGTCCTTTGGATTATTTTGAGTAGCCCTGTCATGCCAGCTTGCTGTTATTTTCTGAGAAGACAAGAGCTCTCCACAGGATAGCTAGTTGTTGTCCCACGTGTGTTCCTGTAGGACTAGGCCTGGAAGGAGGCTGATGTTGGATTCAACGGGGAACAGATGTGCACGAAAGCTTCCAAATATTTGGCTCAGAGAGAAAAAAGAGACACTGGCTGGTTCACTTGTGTACATCTGACCAACATGTTAGTTAGTGGGTTTTTTTCAGACAGCCGATTTAACATTTTGGGTCCGTTCAGATCACCAGAAACTTCCCAGTGGGTCCTGCAGACAATGAGTGATGTCGGAGTACCGCTGCTCTTGGCAGCCTGATGCAAAGCACTGTACAACCCGTTACTCAGTCTGTCACCCTGGCCAGCTCTTGCTTATCTGATCTTTGACATTTCTTGACTGTAAGTCACCGTCAGATCAAAGTGTTGTGAATGAGGCCCAACATTCTCAAAGGGCTCCACTCGAAATAGACGTTTTTAAATAGCCGATAGCGTCTATTAATACCTCGTAGTGCTGCTCCATTTTGACTTTGGTGGAACTCCTCGTGCAGCAACAGTGAGCTCACACACACACACACACACACACACACACACACACACACACACACACACATGCTGAGTTCCTGGGCATGCGGCCTTGTTTATTTTTAGGTTCTTTGAGGATCTCTCACATGGGATCAGATTTCACGGGCCACACGGCAAATGAATTGATTTCTCTCCTCAGCAAAGCAAATTAAATTGAGATCGGGGAACCTCTTCTCAAACAGTCACTGTGCACCAGGTTCGTGCGGCACCATGTGGCCTGTATAGCTGCATTGTTCCAGCGCGACAGGATTTTATTTGCAAGCTCTGGGAGTTCAGATTTCTGACTCTAATCAGGAAGGTGCCAATCCAGCCAAACACCCTCAACAAGTTGTTTTCTATTTAAAGACGCAGATTTCTGTGAAAGGCCACAGAGTTCACACGCTGGTCCCACTGGGGAGCCGAGCAGCAGCAGTTACAGCATATAGGTTACAGCAACCAAGAATCTGAATGGAATCACGAGCACAAGTGAGGGGAGAATTCAGCAGCGCTGGTGCAACAGCTAATCAGCGAGTCGGGTTTAGTCTGCGACATGAATTTTGATTTTGTAATTTGTTGCAATTACAGTCTTTATTATGCATAGGTAATAATTCCCCACATTTCCTCATCAACTCAACAGTTAATAGCCGTTTAAAAATGTTTTTTAAAAAAAGAGTCAAGAATTGCATTTCACATTTGCGTGTAAGTTATTATCACTAGTTTTTATTCAAGTCATTGTCTGAGGGGATCACTGGCCATCATTAATCATTTAAAAAAGCCATTATAATACTTCACTGACCCTCTTTTGACACATAAAACATTCAACGTTACGTTAAATATTTAAGCCTGACCAAAATCAGGTTGATTAAAAAAAGAGTCTGTATCCAATGAACAGCCTGGTTTAATTTCTCAGATGTCGCCTGACAGTTGGTGTTGCAAGAACTCACAGGAACAGGAGGCACTGTGAGAAGGCAGAGATAGCAGCGTAACAATAAAGAAAGTGAATGAATTAAAAACACTGGCAGCGAATTTCCGCGGAGCGACACAGCGGCTGTTATTTTTTCGCTCTTGTGATGACGTCACATCAGAACTGCGGTAATTTGTTCTCTCCCTCTGCAAACGTGGAGCCAGTTGACGAAGCAGTCCTTCAAATTGTCCGACAGACATTCTAAAGCACTGGCAAAATTTCACTGGGTAAAATTTGAGCTCCTGGATCGTCGTGTTGATCTCACTGGTGTAGAAGGCGGTGGTTCATTTTACGCAGATAAAACAAAATTTCTCAGTTGCCACACTTGAGAAAATCATATATATTTTTTCTTTGGTTTAAATCTGTTCCGAAAAGCTTTCTAAACGATAAGCACATCCAAAGGAAAACGAAAAAATATTTTATGGCAACAGGAACTTAAGTTACATGGTCAAAAAGCTTTTTGTAACCGCCGCTTCTTAACCAAACATTTGGTATCTTCCATCTGCGTGGTAGACTTCTATTTTTTTCTTTTTTTTTTATAATTCGACTATCACTAAGACATCACTTGAGGATGTAGTCGACTCCATTGTTTCTCCACCGGCGCGAAAGAAGGAGCCCCAAACTTTATTCGCTTAGCAGATTTTATACACATATTTGCATCGCTTTTGGTGTGTACAGCTGACCAGATGCTCCTAGACGTCCCTCGTCTAGCAGATCGAGCTTTTTCAGTAGTGGCTCCCACACTGTGCAATGCCCTGCCTATCTCTGCACACTCTGCAACAAGCCTCTCTGTTTTTAAATCACGCCTTAAGACCCGCTTGTTTTCTCTGGCTTTTGGCTGAGTTTAGTCACCTGCAAACCTGACATTGACTTTGGCATTAAAAGCCCAAGTCTTAGTAACATGACCTTCTGTACTACAGGAATCTAATTAGTTTAATGTGAATCAATGGACTGATTAGCTCTGGCGCAGTGGATTATGACGTTCAGTACAGAACACTTTGTGTTCTGGAGATAAATGTCCCATTGTTTAACCCTTTCCTTCATCTGGAGGTTTCTTCCCAGGCTCCTGTGAACTTCAGGAGATGAAAATAACATATTTAGCCTTTTGTTGACAGCCTCCCGCTAAATTGCTGGGCCCTAGTTTCCTTCTCCTTTATTAGAACTTCCGCAAAAACAAAAAAAATACCCAAGGTGGTCTCGGATTGGGTGTTTTAGCTCACACTAGAAGCAGGCAACAGGAGTAAACTGGCAACGTGAATTTTGCATGCTGCAATTGGAGACATTTGCAGTGATCTTCACTGATGACAATTCCTGCTCATTTCAGTAGTTTTTCCACATCATAAAGCGAAAGCAAGATAAAATGTGAATTCTTTTAGGGCCTTAAAATAAACACATAGTAAAAATAAACAAAGTAGAGATAATCGAAAATGTGTTTTAAGGAAAACACTGATCTATGCTGAGACTCTTGCAGCACTACATCTAAGAAAGTCCACCTTAAGTTGTAAGAATGAAGGTCCACCTCTGGACTTGCACCAGGAGCTGAGAACTGCACATCAGTCCCTGGTATAAAACATCTGGACAACAAACGGCTTGGAAGAGTGTGAGGCAAGACAGCAGCGAGGACGTGCAGCAGCAGCAACAGGACCAGGACCAGGACCAGGACCGGGACCCATTCCTCCAGAATGAATCCCACACGGCTGACCTTGGCGCTGACCTTGGCGCTGACCCTGCTGGTGGTGGCGACGGCTCAGCCCCAGCAGCTGTCCCACGATCACCACGACATGGGCTGGGTCAACGGGTACCGCCAGGGCTTCAACTTCCAGTGCCCCCCGGGCGAGGTGCTGGTGGCCATCAGGAGCTATTTCAGCCAGCAGGACGGCTCGGACCGCCTGTGGACATTCGAGTGTCAGCCCACGCCTGAGGGCCTGGGGGAGGCCAGCGACTGCTGGTGGGACGACATCAACCGTGCAGGGATGGAGTGGTAGGTGCTGATTCCTTTCTACAGTACGGAATAATCCATGTGTTGCTTGAAAAAAAGAAAAGAAAATTCCATTGAAGAGCCTTTGTTGTATTCTATCATACTGATGTGATTATTGCAGATTTTTTTTTCACCTTTCTTGCAGAAAATCAACAATTGGTCATTTAAAATAAATGAAACACAGCCTTGATTGTTAGAATTGCCCTGATTGGGTGATTTAGAATTTTGTTTTGTTTTGCTTTGTTTGTTGTTGTTTTTTTTTTTGGAACATATGACTCATTTAATATGTCTGCACTTAACTGTAGCCACTCTCTCCACAGCCGCTGTGAGCGTGTTTGGATTTGTTTGTTTACCGAAACTATTTCCCTTGGCACTGACTTTTTCCTGGAGACAAGTTCGAGTCCGCGTGGAAGTCGCATTAGCGGCCGCATCGTTGGTCCACCTCGCTAGATACAGATCAAAGATTTCTATAAGGGGAAAAATAGAAAATAAAAAAAAGTTGTGACTTGTCAGCACGGAGTAGTGCAGGCCATTAAATGTCCAACATCAGATGCCTTGATGCAATCTGTGTGGAGTTGGCTGCCAGAGAACATTTTCACCAGCTCCAACTCCAATACCTGTGGTCGTGTCGGTGACGTGATGCCACAAAAACATTGAACCAAAAATCAATCGAGAAAAATCGAGACTGTGGAGGTTACTGCAGCAACTCCCAGATAGAGTTACGCTGCAGACTTTGAAAATTTATAGTATCTTGCTAACCTCAGTCTGTCCCCAACAAAGGCCTTGGAACTGGTTCTGTCAATAGAATAAAATTTTCTTTTTAGACAGATAACTTTTCACTGTCATTGCACAAAATATACAACAAAATTATAGCAGTAAGGTATGGTGTTACCTTAAATAAAATAAAATGAATTAAAATAAAATAGATAAGACATATAATTACAACAGTGCAACGTCAGGTTCACAGTACAAAGTGCAAATGTAACAAGAAAAGTAAATGGCAATAATATGAAGTTCTGCAGGTTATTGCAATTGCCCCTAGTTATTGTCCTTATGGAAATGAGTGAATGGCCATGTATAACAGATATGTGTGAATGTCACAGTTCAGTTTTCTGTGCAGGCAGCAAACAGCAGCTGCGGCCGAACACTGCGGACAAACTTTCCTTCTTGTCCGATTCCTACACGTGTCCCAGCCGTTTCGAACCTCTAGCTGATAATCAAACCGGACTCCGGAGACCCTTCATCGTCTCCAACACAAACACAGCACAGCTGTGTCAGATCCAGAATGCCGAACTGCGGCGGTGGAGGAGCGTGAAGCACGGGGAATAAATCATTTGCTCGGTGAGCTTGACGGCGTGACTCTCGGCGTGATGGATCAGCGCATCGTCTCACAGAGTCGTGCCGTCTACGCCCACAAGATGCCCGGTCGGTGCCCGCACTCACCCACACCCACCACTTACAAGCCGAGCATCTTCACAATGCGATTGTCGAACGTGATCCAATCCGACCGCAGTAACAGGAGCCCAGACGAAGCCTCCGTAATGGACCGATAATTGCCAAACACCATCTTGACAATTTCTTGATAGTTCCTTTCACAGCTTGCCAGTAAATAGAGTTAGGAGCCAAATGCAATGTTAGATTAGTTTTTTTTTTTTAAGCCATTTGTGTGAAAAGTCATTTGGAAAAAGGACGTGGCCCGATGTCACATTCGCATCAGAGAGTCAGTCAGTGTAGCTGCCAGTTGAGAGGCAGTTAGCGACAGCAGGAAGCCTCCTGCTGGAAGAAAAGGCAATGCAGGAGTCTTTCACTGCCGTTTGCCTTCACTCTCAACAAAACCAGAAGTCAGACACAAAAGCATCTTTTCCACTAAAAAAAAAAAAAAAGTCTCTAAAGCCGTCCTTTGTTCTTTATTTCTTTAATTTGAAAATACCTGGCCAGTCCTGATCCAGATGCCCAGATTGCTCAATGCTAATTAGCACTGATGCTAATCTCTTCAGTAGCCTCTGGGCTTGCAGTTGACCTTCTTCCTTGGTGTTTTGCACTTCCTACACTTCCACCTGTAGCATGTGACAAAAGCAGTAAAGACCTTTTGGAAATCTCATTGATTCTTAAAGCACTAAAATTTAATTTTTTGAGGTGGCTGTTCGGCAGTTTCAGATTTGAAATCTCACCGATCCGACTGTTCAGCAGTTTTAGACTTATCTCACCGATCCGACTGCTCAGCGATGTTAGCAGCCTCACGTAAACAACGCTAACTACCCTGGACAGGTTGGTGTAATGAAGAGCACTTGGATCAACCTTGGAATGTCAACCCTGTCGTATGACATCATGCAAACAGTCCGAGTCAACAGTCAGGCAGATGCCTGACCAGTGGAGCAACAAACAGAGCTAGTGTGCAGGGCGAAACCCCACATCCCCACCTCCCCACCTCTCCCACCCCCTACCCCAACTCCTGCTAACCCCCCCCCCCCCCCCCACCCACCGTCCCCGACCTACCCCTCGGCTGTCTGTTTGACTTACACCTAGATCACTATCCTGCAGGGAAACGCCCCCCGCTGGCTGAATGGCTGAGGTCTGCATCCATGTTGCCATGACAAACTTCCACTCACACGCACACACGCAAGCACGCACACGCACACACACACACACAGTGGGCCGCTCCTGGTGCTTCGGTGCAGGTATTGTGGGGATGTGTTGTGGTGACAGCGCAGCGTTGGGGACACAAACACCAAAGTCGTGTGTCAACCAGGCAGCTGGAGACTTCCTGCGTCTTCCTGCCCCGCAGGCAGCATGGACAAAAGAAGGAGGGGGAGAAAAAAAAAGGCACCAACCCGGCCTGCAGTTTACGTGCTAGTGGCTATTAACACGACTCCAAACGACTCCCTTCCCCCAGCACACTCAATCAGGATAACAAGCGTATTTTTCTCTGACAAACAGCTTAATTACACCAAATGTGTGTGTCTGTGTGTGTGTTTTGGGCATTTAGACATTTCTGGCTGTGACAGAGTGGAAAAAGCTGTAAAATCCTGCAGCAAATAAACAAACTGTGGGCCAAATCTCACAGCTTCCTCCTTCTCAATGCTAACAACCTCCCCTAAAAACTGATCCTGCAACTCCAGCTTGGAATTTGTAGATAACTATAAGGTACAAAGAATAACAAAAGGCCAATTGCAGATTTTATTTTTATTATTTTTAACAAACAAGTGTCTCTTGGCCTTCTTCTTGCAGGACCTCGACGTGCACTCGTAACGGCCTGGTGGCGGGCGTGCAGAGCAAGTACTTTGAGTCGGTTCTGGACCGGGAATGGCAGTTCTACTGCTGCTTCTACAAGCGCCGCTGCCCCTACTCATGCATGTAAGTTCCCCAACAACACATTAAAATATCAATCAATTAATCAACCCCTTTGACATATCACGTGAATGCAAAAGTAGCTTGTTTAAAAAAGTTAAAGTTGACCTTCACTAACAACTGGTTTACAATTTTATGCATCTGGTTTTGTTTTGTGTTTTTGTCTGATTTTGTTGCCAGACAAGCTCAAATTAGACTTTCCGTTGTGTGGCTGCATGCAAAATTGGCTCATCTTCAAACACCAGATTTCTATCAGTCTGCTCCTGATTGAAATCTGGACATACTGTATGTACGTGAGTAATCACGTGACTGGCCTGTTTCTCCCGCTCGCCACAGGAAAACCCCCGACATTCCGAGTTACTACAGAGAGGAGGGTGAGCTGGTGATCCCCAGTTACGGGTACTTCATCCGGGGCGCCCAGACCACCTTCAGCGGCGTGGAAAGGTTGGTTAAAGGCATTATGAACACCAAACTCCAAAAAAAAGAAGAAATAAGAAATTGTGAAGTCTCTGCAAGCTTCCTGATTTAGCAAGAAAAGAAAGACCACATCAGAAGACATTGAAATAAGTAGCAGTCACAGCTATTTATATATTTTTTAAAGACTATAAAGTTGTGGTGATTTATGGCTGCTTACTGGATTTTTCGCCATGTGCTTTGTTGCAGGGACCGGCAGTGGAAGTACATCCTGTGCAGGATGACAGACTTTGACTGTGACTTTGAAAATCTGTAGGTGCAGCTTCTGCATCTGTTTGCTTGTACGCCGAATCAATAGGAGATACGTATTTACCCTCACGTGGCATCAAAGACATTATAAATGCATTCTAAATCACAATTGTATGGTTCTTGTTTTTTTATTTTATTTAATTAGCTCTTTATGTCTAACGCTGCAGCTGCAGCCTTGTTTTTTAGACTCCAACCACGGCTGGGTTTTGGTCTAGCGTTGAAAATTGATTACTCATATAAAGACACGCACCGGGGGGGTCTGCAGGGGGATTTTCAGGCCAAACTCTGCACAGCTTTAGTGTTTTCATCCAGCCGCGGGCCAGAGGACGGCCTCTGGCAGCCAGTGTGGCGGCTGCGTTGGCCGAAAAAAAGCAGCTTCGGGCTCCGTGATTGTAGTCACATGACAGAATGACTGGCCCATGCCATCAGTTTTACAGCACTGAATGATGGGGGAGGGGGGAGGGTGCGTGCCCGATTGTAATTTGGTGAAAAGCTGTTTTTTAGCCCTGCTTGCAGCCAGAACAGCCCCCAGCTGCTTTCACTTTGCTTCCTATCCCTCTTTTATTAAAGTGCTCTTCTCCGGCCAACGCTGCCACACACTGCTCTGGCCAAACTCATGTAGCTGTACAACATGGAAATGAGATTAAAGGCACCGTCTTCCTCTGAAAATGTCCTGAGATCCTTTACCCCCGATGAATGCATCTCATCCTTTTGTGGTTGCGAAATTGTGAAAAAAATGCCCAACGACAAGCAGTTTCACCCATTAGTAAGAATATCGACTGAACCGCTGCTGTGCGTTGTACAGTATCGGGATACAATGAGCTGGAAGGGGCAAAGGTTCGAGGAGGATAATCTAGCTGTGGTATGTGAGAGGATAAACTCCCAGCTCCTCTGGGCTTTACTCTTGTTTTACTAACTTCTCTGCATTTAAACTGCTGTTACGCTGCTAAATATGCAGCTGAGGGAAAGTCTGAGCAGAACCTGCAAAGCCCAGAGAGCAGCTACCCATCGGACCCGGCGCTGAAGAAATGCACCAGGAGAGCTGGAAAAAAGGCAAGTTCCCTCCAAGGTCAGCAGAACTAAAAGTTCTCAATAGTTCTTTTACGTGTTTGCAATCTCCCGAGTGGCATCAAAAGCTGAATCATACAATTGAAATCTCCTCCAACTTTCCCACTTCAAGCGTTTTCCTGTAAACCCTCCAAATACAAAAGGCCGAAAAACATGTTGACATGGAAAAATGTAGCTGTGTGTCGTCACTGTCCCCTGTCTCCCCCCTTGTTCTCCCCTGGTTCCTCTGGTTCCTCTGGTTCCTCTGGTTCCATTCTGGCTTTGGGCTTTTCTTTCCCAGCCGCCGGCTCCCCAAAGTGCCGTAAAAATCTATTGGAGCTTAATGGAGTGAGCTGGGCGAAGGTCAGCCGGCCCTCCGCACACTCTTGAAAGGAGGCTAGGGAGCCGGCCAGCGGCTTTCAGCGCTGTTTGTTTATGGCAACTGCCGTCTCAGGGCACGGGGCCAAAGGCAGCAGTGCGACGCAGCTGTCCCCGGAGCCTGAGGACGGTAGCGAGTCACACGCCGGCCGAGGCCTCCTGCCCCTCCGAGTCCCTGCGGTGGAGGAAAGGGAACAAGACAAGGAAAGGAGGCAGTTGACCGTTCTGTCATGATCCCTCCAAGATGTTTCATTGCAGCCTTTGGAAAACAAAAATGAATGCCCAGGAGGAGCCAAGAGAATCTCGGCCATGCAATCACTGTTGGAATCTGAAAGTTTGCCACCGCATCATCTGGAGCTAAAGTCTCTAACACTCAGGGCAACAAGGCCCAAGGGGATTAGAGTTTTGTTGAAAAGCTGCCACTGCCGTTGGAGACTGATCGACGGTCGTGTCGCTGCTCTGTGTGTCTAGATTTCACAGCAGGGGCAAGTCACGAGCTGCCCACAGGAGGAACACCGGCGATTACAACACGAATAATAGCAGCAAATAACCTGTCGGACAACTCTGTGAAGAGCCGCAGACAAGCCCCCGCTATGAATAATGTACGATGATTAAACACTCATTTAAAAAATGCAGAACAGAGCGAGTTGGATCGTCAAATAGAGGGAGGAACCAACTGGTCTTTGGAATTGGAGGGGAAAAAAAAGATATTTATGCAAGATAAATTTGACTGATTCTGGATAAAACCATGCCAAATCCTGTGTGGGCGGGGCTTGTTGAGTTTTGGCATGTTGTAGCCTCTGACACGGAGGTGAACATTGCGGATGTATTAGTCTTGTTTGAACAAAAGTAAGCTCAACAATTGGCTGGTGCATTACCTTGAGAGATGCTGCCAGCAAATTCCTGTCAAATGAATGTCATGAAAACAACGACGACGACAACAACAACAACACTAGTGTGCTGTGCTGTGCTGGGACAGAAAATAGATTTTAAGAATTCAAAACAGATTTAGCATCTTTACAATAAATCCCCTCACCTTTGTCCTATCTAATGACCAGGGGTGGGAGACTTCACTGCTATTGATAAAGTATTCTTGAAAGGATGTCAACTTTTGACAAATTTGCTCATATTTTTAGCTGAGTTATGACCTTAACATTTTCTTAGTGATTTAATCCTTTTGGCTTCTGATTGAGAAACAAAACTAACATATCCCAGAAATAAGTTCAGCTAGTTTGGGCACTTGGTAGCTGTTATTCACAGAAAAATGCATCTGGTCTTTTCTCTTGTACTGTTCCAGTAACTGCAAATTGCAAACCAAGCTAATAGTACAATAGTAATCATGTGCTTGTTTATTTATTTTACTTTGTTCATTGTGCCTTGTGCAGAAATATCAAAATGCTAGTTCTGCTAACAAACATAGCTACTATGGCTAATTTAGTCATGAGAGAAACTCTGACCATTGAAAAAGATGGAGTTTATTTTTTACCTTTGCAGTTAAAAAGGTAAGGCAACTTTCTCCTTAATTTCCCTTTTGAAAAAGACTGATTTTTTTTTTTTTTTTGAATTGAGGCTGAGTTCAAGTGAGGCCTTCATCTCGGAAAAGTAGACAAAAAATAAAAAACGATTCTTGCGCCGACCGGAACCACTCAATATCGCATTGTATGTAATCAGATTGTTCCTCAGCGAGCCTCACTATTCAATTATGACGAGAATCATATTAAGTTGTTTACTTGCAAAGAACAATTTACTGTCTGTGGACCTGCAGGAAGCAGAGGACATGTAACCGGTCTGACTGAAAATGGTCTATTTCAAGCAGCGGCGACTCCTTCAGGGACCCGACACGTAATGCCTGGCAGTAGCTGGTTTTTCCGTCACACCGTTTTAATTTGAGGGGGGGGGGTGGGGGGGGGCTGCGTTCTGGTGCGAGCGAGCAGAAGGAGCGAGGCGCCGTGTTTGGATACGAGGCAGGGAGAGCTTGAGAGTGTGAGCGCCGTGGTGCGAGACCCCGACCCAACCCTGGGGCTGCACAGATAGCCTGTTTATTTTAGGGAGCCTCCGGCCGGCTCTAGCCGCGCTCTCACTCAAGGACAAAAACAGCTGCTTCGTTTCATGTACCGACAACAAGAGGCCGCAGATCGGCCGCGGACTCAGCTTGTCCAACCTTCTTTTTTTTTTTTTCTCGCGGAACTCCGCCGCGTTTCTAAGAATATCTGAGCTAACACATGGCACACGAAAGAGGACGGGAACCTACAGGGGTCCCTTCCCATCCCTGCCGTACATACATACCTTTGATTTTTGCATTCAGCAATTGTGGCGGACTTTTAAATTCACTCTCCGTCATCTGCTGACCGCGCTCACATCATTTCAAATAGGCAGAAAGTCTTTGTGGAAAATGAAAGCCCTGCAGCCGCAGCTGGGTCTGAGCGATGAACCACCACAGGGACTAATTAGTAACATATGCATTTTTTTGTGCTTAACCATTGTCTAACAGGCGGTTGTGGTTCTGTAGACATTAAATCACAACAACAAAATGTTTTGCTGGGCCAGCCGCGGAATAATGGCGCCGTCAATTGGCCTCCATTCTGAAACGATTGAGTGGGGCCACCAGCTTTGAGGCATCATTACACGACCACAAGGGTCAACTTATGTGTAGGGTGACTTATTTTTCTTTGTCTCTTCTGGTGTGGAACTGTTTTATGTGACACTAGGAATGTAGCTCAACAGTTTAAAAAAGCCTTGTCATGCCATGTCGACTTGTGCTAGATATTTTCCTTAGGCTACCAACTCGAAAATTTCCTTTTTTGAGACAACGGCTGCACGTTACCTGGCCGTGGCTAGCTGCCACATGCTACCGTGTTCTACTTAAGTCTAGCCGACCTGTTGGTAGCAACGTAAAAACACAATTTTTCCACTCAGTGCTCTTCTTTTTTCTGCTTTTAGAGGGACAACACCAACCCGCTTGCAAGCGCAGCGTTCAAGCTTATAACTCTTTAGCGTTAGCCAGGCTCACCGACAGTTTCATATTTCCTCGTCGTGGCCGTCAAAGTCGACCCACAGCTGGTGCTTCCTGGCCTCGTCACAATCTTTAAGGAAGCTGATTGGTCAGGGACTCCACGGAATGTTAAGACCGGTTCGAAATGTTTTCCAATAGGAGGTCGGCAAGATGGACGAGCCCGATGTCAAGAGTCGAAACCGGAGCACTCCAGTTGTCGTGTTGTATCACGGCAGACCGTGCAGTCCACTACTGATAGACCACGCCAAATTTAGGAACAAAGATGAAAATATACTGAATTGATGATGATTGACGTGCATTAATAAAAATCAACAAAAGTTCCTGCTTCAAGCTTTCCTTAAATCTGAAGCAGGATGCGTGTGGCAGCTTGTGCTCGATGGATCTATGCAAAACGTCAGGCTGTCGTCCAGGAAATGATCAAAGATGGAGAGAGACGTGTGGAAACCTACTATGTATATCCTGTCAACGCCCGAGTCTATAGGTTAATCCTGGGTCGGCATGTAAATTAATGGGCTTCCATTGTGAAGACGCCATCTGGAGAGAGGTATGTTTTTCAGGCTATGGAATCGGACGATATATGACGGCTGCTCCCACACGGTAACACAAAAGTCTGGCTGCCAACATGTTGACTGACTGTGTGAACCCGGGTCACCTCCCTCCATCTCCCCTACACACTGACTTCTGACTTTCTTACTTGAACATTTTCTTCAGGAATCTTTTCACCCTTTAGAACAAAAACAAAAACTCTTCCAGACGGTGGACGTCCGCCTCCGTTTTAACTCTGCGCCGGCATTGTCTTTAGCAAGTAATAACGCCGGAGGTGGGAACACGTGTGGTGGGAATCCTCAACTTCCCGCCTCGGGTGTAAGAGCCGGCGGTGGGCCAACTGTTGGGAAAGATTCTTTGCATTGAGAACTCAGGAGGGAGCAGCGCTCTGGTGTTGACACAGCGAACCGCCGCTCCCCCAGTGACCCTGGAACGCTGGTGTCAGGTAATAGACGCTGGATGAGAGTTAAAGTCAAAAACAACAGCGTTGCTCACCTTTCCCCATGCAGCACCCTTCTCTCTCTGGGTACGCGGGAAAAAAAAAAAGTGGGGGGATTCGATGGAGAAGGCGGTCCAAGTGTTGTGGGAACGCTGGGTGTAAGGCGAGCGCTCTGACCTACTGGTTCCCAGCCTTCCCTCCGGCTTCCCCCCTGTTCCCCTGCTCACGGCACGCCTCCAGACAAAAGCATCATTATCGCTCCCCAGTGCCGCCTCGCCTGTAACTCTTCACTGGTTAACCGGCGCTGGGTGAACTGGGAGGTCGGTGGTGGATCTGAACAGTTCCAGCGCAAGTCAGGCGCCATCGGCTATTTCCCGTCAATTCCGACTCTTTTTCCGGGGAAATCTCACGATCGCAGTCTTCCCTCGTTAGCCTCCGTCGGCTAACTGACAGGAGGAGCCGCTTGTCAGAGCTCGTTCTCTGACTTTTCACTGGATTTCCCTGCAGGTGAAAGGTCAAAGCTGGGGCTGCGAGTGTAAAAGATGTAGCGAGGCTTGTCGGCATGTTAGTCGGTCTGTTGGCCGCCGGCCCGGGCCGGAGAACGAGCAGGAGTCTGAGCGTATTGTGTTACACAAAACAGGCTCTTCTCACACCACCGAGCACGTGCTCCCGTCCTCCTCGTGTCGAAACCCAGCCGTGACTCAGTGTCTTTGCACCCTGATGGAGTTTCTCAGGAAAGGCATTCTAAGCCACGGTGCCTTTCTGTGAACATCAGGGGGGATGCAACACGATGGGCCAATTTTGTGCTGTTGCGATGACAAAGTGTCTCGAACACTGATGGAAGTTTCGTACAAAATTGATTCAAAGTCTCGGCACGCACGGAACCCGATTTCCTTCACTTTGACAGAAACGCATTGGGACAAGTCGGGGATCCGACACTTTTGTGGTGTTGTGAGAGTGTCTAGATTGATTGTTTCCAAACGACAGGCCATCTGGGCAAAGGTGTATTTTGTAAGAGGCAGAGTTGAGAGAAAATTGGAGCGACGACCGCTGGCCTGTTGGCGCTCATCACACTTTGTCACTGCCGTCCGCCCACAAGTAGAGATGGCCGATGATAAAGTTTGTAAGAGTGCAGATTTCTCTGACTAAAAGTCTAAAATCTGACATATTTGTGTTTGAAAAGTTTAGGAAGAAGAAAGTGTAGACAAAACTGTCAGATTGGAAATTTAAATTTGCCTCGCACTGTTTTGTGCTAATTAATACATTTAAAGTTCAGATGTTGTTTGCACTTTTTTCAAGCCCTTGTTATTCAAAAAAATTGCAATGAGCATCACACTAAAACCTCACTGACCAGCTGCTCTTGATGTCTGGTCGATAGTTTTCAGTCGTGATTCAGATTAGACTCCAGACCAACACCCTCCTGGGATGTCCACATCATTATTATAATCTTTTGGCTGATCAACGAGTTGTAAAGGACAATTCAACCCACGAGTCAAAACTAATAATGAGGTTGTGCTGTCAACACCGGGCTATTGTTGGTGTGATTGGCCTTTGTTGTGTCATTGCTCGCTGACATCTAAAAGGGGTCACTGACTCATTGGTCGGGTGTATGAACAAACTACGCTAGTACCGCCCCCAATTTCCCACTCCCTTTTTCTTACCCCCTGCCCCATGCCCCGGAGGAAACCCAGGGCTCCGGGAGCCTCCGACTCAACGGCTGTCGGGGCCAGTTTCCGTAGATACTTGTTAAATGTCAGCATCTCACCGGCAGCCCCGGGGACAAAAACCTCTGAAGGCTAAGAACCAGCGGTGACGTAAGAGTCATTACCGAGGGCCGCTCGGCAGCGTCGGCGTGGTCGCTGTGCGCCGCTCGACTGCTGACTGATTGGCTGAGTGCTGGACGCTTCCACTCAGGAGCTCTCAGGAGCTCTGGAAACAGTTAGAGGAGGTGCAGAGAAAGGAGGAGAAGAAAAAAAAAAACAGGTTTCTGATTCATGAGTTTATAAATTACTTTATTTTAGTTTTTTTTCCCACTCTTTTCTTTTTTCTTCCTGCCCGTTTTCCTGGCATATTTTACCCACCGGTGGTGCTTAGACTCTCCTCGGGAGGGCGGCGTGTAATGGAAAAGTACTCCAGAGCCAGAGGAGCCACAGCAAGCTTTCTATTGCTGTCTGGCCTTGGACACGTCCAGAGCAAGACAATGACAGATAAGGCTGTCTCCACCAGCTCGCTCACCCAGCTGCGTTTGTCCTTTATCTCGCCCGGGAGTCTGGGTCACACACCAGATCGCTCCAGTGCCATTTAGTAGTAGCCCCACAGATCAGGAGTCCCAGGAATCAGGATTAAAAATCTAATCTGTACCTCGGGCCTCACTACTCTTGGAATGAGTCAGTGTCCACGCTGTGGCCCAAGAAAACTCACTCAAAGCAAAAGTTGAGATGCAATTTAAAGTGGAAAAAAAAAATCTTGGTCAGGAAATGATAAAGCATCCGTATCTGTTGGTCGCAATTCAATCAATGAAGGACATCAGTTAAAAATAGGCCTTGTGGTATTGAACATGAGAATTGTATCAACAGCACAGAAGTTTTCCTAGAATTCCTGGAAAATAATATCTGTTAAGGTATTGGCTGAGGGGCCTTGCAATGACCTTTTTCAGGAGGACACATCTATTCAGTGCTGCCCCAACTCTATCTTCTGTATCATCTGTGTCTGAACTCCCTAGAAGTGAGAAAAGTTCAGCCTTTACTTCCTCTGCCTCTGCTCCACTTAAGGAAAGGCGTGTGCCGGAACGCACGCTTGTGTTGGCTCCGCCCTCTGAGGTGAACTTGCTTCTGTCCCCTTCCTAACATGTAAATGGAAGTTCCAACGAAGCAACAGTTTTAGCAGCTGTCTGTAAACAGAGGGCTAAATATGCTGTTTTCTGGTGCTCTTGAGGTTATTCGAGATAGTTAATGGACAAAAAAGAACTGGAAAGTGTAAACATAAAACAATGAACTATAGAGCAGGTGAATCTTCGTTACAGCCATTGAACGCTGCTCCAGCTTGTTTACTATACTATATAGGTGTGAATATCGACAACGTATGCAGTGATTCCAGAAACCTTGTGTGACAGTTGACCGTCCTGTCACTATGCCTCCAATTGATTATGCACCCTGGCTACTTGGTCAAGGGGATATCCCTTCGGCTGAATGAGTCTGGGGTTCGAAGCCTGCCTGGGCCCTCTGCGCCTTGCCACACTTGCAGCAAAGATACATCTAAAATTTCCCTCTGGGATGAATAAAGTATTTATCTGTCTATCTATCTAGTTGGCTCTCAGAGGTAGGTGTGGATTAACCAGCAGCAGCTCTGACATTAAATGTAGCCAGAGTGAAAATCCGAGGCCAGAAAGGAAATCACATTTTAAAATCCAGAAACATTTATCTTTACCAAGCTGGGGATTTCAGACTGCAGAAGGGGGGGAAAAACAACTCAACACAAACAAACAACAGAGATAAGGAGCATCAGAGTGAAGAGGCTTTGGTGTGTGTGTGTGTGTGTGCGTGCCCATGTGTGTTGGTGTGCGTGCATGTGCGTGATGTGCATGCTGAAAAACATCATTGCTTGAATTTGTGCAATAAGCCAGATTCCCGACGAAAGCCTCGCATGCTAATTGGCTTACAAATGTCAAACTACGAACACCGAAGAGCAAATCTGCATTTCAACTTGTCAGAAACGTTTGACCGATCCCTTCATTTTAATCTTTGCGTGCAAAAACTAGGAACAGACAGCCCTGATACAGGAAGAGGAACCGACTGAGAAGCAAGTGACAAGAAGATGCGGCGGGCGGATTAACCTTAGACATGAACAAATGTGACATCACGGAATTGGGTTTTGACATTCCAATAAGCGTTGAGGTGCTATTAACCCCTTGGATGGCTGGATGTTCTGCAACGACATGTGTTTGTGCTGACAGGATGCAAATAAACCCTCAGCCAGGGTTCATATAAATACTCAGCCACACGTGTCCAGGCGCCAGCCAGCAGCGCGGAGGGATAAACATATTTGTTTTCTGCCTCGTAGCGGCAGGATTCCGATAGGTCGAACCGGTGCTGGATAGCTGAGTAACCCCCTGAAATAATCAAGCGCTCCCAACGCTTGCCTTGTTTTCTTTAAGGCCTTTGTGTGCCGTGAAGAGGCCTGAATTTTTGGCAGCTGAGCGTGAAACGTGAGTTACACGTTGGCTCCTTGTCTCTGCGACGGATTTAAGTCCGGGGATTTACGGTCCACAATGACACAATCCCAAGGCGCCGAAAGAGACTCGGGGACAAGATGAAATGTGTCCAACGCAGGGAACATTGGGCCAGAGTGTTTGGATCGGTATGGTTACCTCACTAACAGCAGCAGTGGGAACTCTCAAGTTCTGCGCTTTGTTTTTGAGCGGTAACTGTGATTCACCCCTCGGTCTGGTCTGGGCAGCTCTGCACGCTGGAATGCGGCACTGAGACACATTTACTGACCAGTGTTTGATGTCAGGTTTGGTATGTGACACATGGATGAGCAGGAGTAATTCAGAAAAAAACACAGCAGCCCCTTCTCTGAGAGCCGCAGTGCCCCACCTTGGCCAGGCTGTGAACCTCTCACGACGTCTGAACAGACGATGGTTGAAATGCTGGCTGGTGTACACACACACACACACACACACACACACACACACACACACGTAAGATTCAGACACGTGATTGGAAGATGATACTATGCATGGCAATTAGTACTCTTCAGGTCAGAATCTCACCAGAAAATGTTGGGGTTTCACATTCATTAGTTTTCTTTGTTTCACCTAACTGCAAATCAATTGAATAATAAACCAATCAAACAAACAAACAAACAAACAAAACAATGACCATATATCTGGAACAGTCTAACGATGATCTTCCAAGATATTGAATGTAAATTGGTACCTTTCAGCTCTTGAACTGAAACAAAAAACATCTTTGTCTCCCCCTGCTGGTAGAAAGTTGCATACTGGGCAGATAATAGACTAAAACTCGAAATTCACAAACGCTTAAAAAAAATGCAATAAACGGAAGATAGTTCAAAATACGTTTTAATACAGAGGGGTTTCGACTCAGTCAAACAGCTGTGTTCATTACTTTGATAGAAATAAACACATGGCTGAGAAAAATGACCAGCTTAGATTATACAAGGCTACTGCATAAACGTTGCGACTGCCTTCTGAGGACTGTATTTTGACTCCATTGATGCATTTTAAGAACATTATTAGGACAGTATAAGAACAAGGATAAAGGTTGGCACATTGCGCCCTCTGGCGTTGTCCCACCATCGCGACAGAGCTTCCGCCACTGCTTACGCAAATTCCGGTTGTGCAGCAGCCATTTTGTCTGTTCGGGCAAGTCTACCCCGGCGGTTAGAAAAATCGAGTTCCACCCTGGGAAACAAAATTAAATGTTCCCGTTATGTTTCGGATTAACGATATCCTTCACCCATGTGCCGTGTAAAAAAAATACGACTATTGAACAATCCGAAGAAGGTCAACGTCTAAGGAATTTATCATAGTCGGAGCGGGGGAACCGCTGAGCTTTTTGGGCCATGTCGTCCGAAGAAAGCTACTTGGCTATCATTCGCTATCTGACGGATGAGCGGGAGCCGTACGCGCCGGGTACACCCGGCAACACCAAGAGGAAAATACGGAAGGCGGCCGCCTGCTACGTCGTCCGCGACGGCACGTTGTTTTACCAGCGGCGGCAGAAAGGCCAGAACGTGTTCTCCGAGCTGGAGGTGGTGCTGGAGGACAGCCGCAGGAGGGAACTTATCGACGAGGCGCACATCCCGACAGAAGGAGGGGAGCACCTCAACCAGCAGCTCACCTGGGAGGCCCTCTCCCAGAAGTACTGGTGGAGAGGTAACGTTTTTATTTTATTTCTTTGTTGTTGTTTTTTTTTTTAAAATTAATTTTGTAAGCGCCCTGTGGCCTGGCTGCTGCGGCTCTGTGTGTTCACGGCTGGCTGCAGCTAGGAGCTAGCTTGCCACGGTTAGCCGAGGAGCCGCTGTAAACAAACGATCATACGCCACAGTCCGCGGTCATTGACGGAGGTGTGCTCCATGTCGCCACCAAGCGTTCGTTGAACGCCATTTTTCCCCGCTGCGTGTAAACATTTAGTCAAATACATTGTTCTTTCTTTTAAAAAGCCGTTTGAAATCTGTACCGAGGCGGGCAGATTGATAGGTATTTTATTTACGCATTTTCTCTGCGTGCCACAAGTGAAGGACAGACCGGAAGTTGTTGAATCTGGCTTGGTGGTTCTCGAACGTCATTGGCATGAAGATGCATAGACGGACCGGATGTTGATTGAATTCCACTCAACGGGCGGAAATGCGGGCTTTTCGCTTGCTTGCTTGTCTTCTTTAGCTGTCTCATTGCACTGCTTGCCTGATCTCCATAAATTAGCATTTTAATATCAAAAATGGATTTTTTTTCTTTCCTAAAGCGTCGAGAAATTCGACAGGTTGTGAATGTTATGTGCCCAACAACTGCAATATAATTCAGTTAATTACAAGTGTCCCAACAATAATCTGTTTTCATCCTGTCATTCACCTCCCTGGATATTAGAAACTTACATCCTTCGCTCCCCCTTCTCCAGAAGTGTGTGCTAAAGTTACAACGCCGATGCCTACCTTGAAATGCTTTTACCTTCTCCAACCTTCCCCTTCCAAACATGTGCAAGGTCCAACAAAAAGTCAGCATAAACTGACTTTTTGTTGGGCTTTTTGGTATGACTGACAGTAAACAGTGTGTTAAATATTAGTTAATATTATAGTTTCCTGAGCATATAAAGAATTTTTGGCGGAAATATCGCAAGGTTGCTCCATCGCAATCTGGGCTGAAAAATAAAATTCAGAAAGTTGGGAGTAATATCTACATTCTTTCTATATTACTTAGATTTTTTTTTTTTTTTACAGAGTTTAAATGAGTGGTTTAAGTCCTGGTTCTTCTGTGGTGCCCCCAGGTATCCTGAAGCAGGTCAAAGACCACCTCAGAGAGTGCAGTTCTTGCCAGAGCAGACGGGGAGCCGAAGATGGCTCCGGGACTCGGCTCTACTGCCGGCTGGGGAGACACAAGACGAAAGAAGAGGAGGAGGGCGAGGAGGACCATGAAGACGAGACCGACGATGGTTTTTTCTTCTCCACCTCACCGTCCCATGCCAGGCTGTCCAAAGCGACGTCCAAACACGAACTGGTCTTTGTAAGTTTGTTTTCCTGGTTTTCTCTTCCTCTTCCTCTTCCTCTTCCTCCTCCTCCGATTCCACCTCCTCATCGCCTCCTTCAGAGATGTCGTTTTGCTCCTGCGTCCCGCTGAGGTTTGAAATTTCTGTTGCTGTGTCTGCTGCAGGTGGACAGCAAGGGCGAAGTGAGCCAATTCTTGTCCAAGCACAGCCGAACCATGATGGACAAACTCAACACGCAGCGGCTCAACAACCAGTTCTGCGACATCACCCTGCTGATCGAGGGCGAGGAGTTCCGGGCGCACAAAGCCGTGCTGGCGGCGTGCAGCGAATACTTCCACGAACTCTTTTTGGAGAAGGGGGCGGCGTCCACGCACGAAGCTGTGGTCGACCTCTTTGGTGAGTGAGACTGAGGTTCTTTGCCGTTTTACTTTTATTTGATTATTTCTTTTCCTCGCTCGGCCACTCACGCTCGCTCTCCCCCCTCCAGGCTTCAACAAATCCACCTTCCTCCCCCTGCTGGAGTTTGCGTACACGTCCATGCTGACGTTCAACTTCAGCATCATGGCGGACATCGCCAACCTGGCTCGCCACCTGCTGATGAAGGAGGTGCTGCAGCTGTGCGAGTTCGTGCACAAGCAGGTGGAGGAGCAGAAGCTGGACGTCTACCAGAAGGGGGACGTGCACACGGTGCTGTCGGACCAGCAGGCCACCGAGGAGGGCCTGGCGGCCGAGGAGGGCCTGGCGGCCGAGGAGGGCGCCTACATGGTGGCCATACAGGGCGACGGCAGCGCCGTGGTCACCCAGGGCGGCGGCGCCGCCGCGGGTGAGTCCATCGCGTTAAATCGCCGCCCGGGAGGAGGCCTTCGCCCAGCAGCCCGTCGTCGTGGCGGCGCCGGTCGTCACCGAGGTCGCCACGGCGAGGACGGCAAGCACGAAGGAACCGTCACGCTCATCGCCGACGGCCCCGAGGGCGAGACCATGACCGTGGTCACCCACAGCGGCCAGGCGGGAGCCAGCGAGTCCCTGGCCATGGTGTCGGCTTGTCTCGCCATGGAGCAGCCGCAGGGGGCCGAGGGCACCGCCCTCGCCATCAGCGTCGACCAGGGAGCAGGTGGGCGCGGCGAGGTGGCCTCGCCGCGCGCGCGCTCGCTGGCGCGCCTGCCGCGGGCGCCTGGCGGCGGCAGCGGCGGCGCGCCCGCAGGGAGGAGGCGGCGCCGGCCGAGGTGGCGCCTCCGCCGGTGAAACGCAAGCGAGGGCGTCCGGCCAAAGTGAAGAAGGAGCCGTCGGAGGCGAAGGAGGTGAAGGAGGTTGCGCCGCCGGAGGAGGAGTGGATCCCCGACGACGCCCCCGCCGACAGACAGGAAGTGATGTCGGACGACTCGAGCAGGAGGCGGCTCCGGCAGCGCTCCATGGCCGAGGGCGGCTACGCCCGTCTGCACATGGGGCTCGAGAACGAAGAGGAAGAGAAGAAAGTTGCGACGCCGCCCCGTGTGGTCGCCCCAAAGGTAGCTGGGAAAATTCACACCACCAGTCTGAACTTTTGTTCAAAGTAAAACACGGTGCATTCAATACAATACATTTATTGTCACTGCACAGCAGTACGAGGTTATGTGGTACTTATACAGTCAGTGAAAATATGCATACAAGCCAACCACGTTATAAAACACGGAACATGCTGGTTAAAACAGAGAATGTCCATCCATCCATTCTCAATACCTGCTTCTTCCTGCACTCAGGTTCATGGTGGTCAGCTGGAGCCCCTCCCACACAGAATGTGATGCAGGAAAATAAAAAATAAATAAACAAAGCAAATTTGGTGCATTTGTTTCTTTGTTTTCTAGGTGGCTCTTAGGACAGGAAAGAGGGGCCGACCGCCCAAGCACCCAGTGGAGATTCCTGCTGAAGTTCAAGCAGCAGCAGCAGCGGTGGGGGCGGAGCCAGGGCTAGCCGCCGCCGACAGCGTGGAGATGGAAGACGCCGACGTCGCTGCTGAGACGACGGTCCCTTCGTCCAACGGCGGAGGCGCGCAGGTCCAAACGCCGGCGCAGGCAGCGGCGGCGGCGGCGCGGAGGGAGAGCACACCTGCTCCGAGTGCGGCGCCTCCTTCCCCAGACGCTACCTGCTCATCATGCACACGCTGAAGCACGAGAAGGCCCGCGGCTACAAGTGCAGCGTGAGTTTGCCTTTGTTTTTTTCCCTCTGCGTCGGCTCCCTCTTGTGGTGGGGGAAAAAAAGCAACGTCCTGACCGGCTCCCGCCGTGTTTCCTCTGTGGCAGCTGTGCAGCAAAGAGTTCCAGTACCCGGCCTCCCTGCGCGCCCACTTGGCGCGACACAAGCAGCAGAGCAGCCAGCGGGCGCCGCTCGGCAAGGCGCCGCCGGGCGACAACGACCTGGACGAGCGGGCGCTGTCGCCGCACACCAAGCGGGAGTTTGTGTGCGACATCTGCGGCAAGACGCTGCCCAAGCTGTACTCGCTGAGGATCCACATGCTGAACCACACGGGCGTGCGGCCGCACTCGTGCAAGGTGTGCGACAAGACCTTCGCCCACAAGCACAGCCTGAAGATGCACCGGGCGCTGCACGACGCCACCAAGCAGTTCCAGTGCGAGTACTGCCAGAAGTGCTTCGTCAGCAAGCGCAGCATGGAGGAGCACACCAGCATGCACACAGGTCGGTGCGCAACATCACCAGATGCCTTGTATCACAAGCTGACCATGATTGAAATTTGGCTTTAGCTATGGTGAGGGGTTTCCTTCAAACGTGCGTGTTGGTTACACGTTAGTACGTCGCATATTTACAGTTTCACGGTCTACTCCACCGTTCAGTGCATTTCTACATTGAACTCTGTTATAACCCGTTTTATGAGATCATGAGCTTGAATGCTCCGTGATCATTGTGAGTGCACGAAAATCAGTCACGATGTGCTTAGGAAGTATGGGAGCAGTTTAGTGTGGAATGAAAACCACTTCCAATGTCTAATTACAAGTGATTGAGAGAATTCCAAGTGAGCAAAATTCTGTTTGAACGGCGTAAAGGTCGGCTTCTTTAAAGAGCCTCAAATATCAACCATGCTGCTTTGTTTACTCTTTTGTGATTAGTTGATAATAATTCAAAACTTGGTTTCAGAAATGCTTGGTATTCATTTTCTAAAATCCCATTCAATGAAACATTCAAGGCAGCAACTGTCAAAGCCATCCCATCCCAGTGTTGGTCAAGTTACTTGGAAATTGTAATTAGTTACTAACTACTGATTACTTATCCAAGAAAGTAATCCAGCTACTTTACTGATTACTTGTTTTCAAAAGTAATTAGTTACTTTACTAATTACATTACCTAGTTACTTTTCAAAATCATGATGCACAAACTGAACACACCATAAATCCTATAATTCTATTCTTTATGTATTCATATTAAATTGAATCAAATGAAACAGTTCCTTTTTATTAGTTTTCAATCTTAACTTTATGCAAATTGTATCAGGAAAAAATTAAACAAGTTAATTAAATACAACAGTCTGACTTGAAGAAAATTGTTGAACATTTAAACCTATTTTCTGCACATTCCACAATATTTTCATAACAAAAAGCATTTCTTTCTTTCTGTTAACTTATATTTCTGCATATCCCAGCATAGAAATAATATATATATATAAACATACATAAATGAAAATCTGTCTCTATTGATTATTTTCCAAATTATTAACATTTACATCTTTTAACAGGTGGCAAAGTGCAGTGAGGAGCAATGATGCCTTTGACAAAACAGAGAAAATGCTGCCACATTTAAGGTCTCAGTTTATGGCTACCCTGACAAGGCCCTATGGTTTTTTGTTTTCTTTAGGAGTGAAACCGTGGTTATTATTGCAGCAGCAAAATCTCCTATCAGGCAGTCTGTTCCTTTCCGGGGGAAAGCACCAGTCCACCTAAACTGAACAACCGTCCACTGGTGCAAATGACTTTCTCCGCGGCAGCTTGACACCACTTTCAGTCGGTATTTGTTTTCAACGAGGCGTCGGAACGGTCCACAATCTACTTGGCCTATTTTCACCTAGTTTAGCGGGAGAGGGGCCGTCGGAGGATGTGGTAGCCGCAGCGGTCGTGTCAGTGGGGGGAGCCCGGGGTTTATTTATCAGTGACTTTCACGTTGCTGTGCCGGTTTGCTAGGTGCTTGCTCAGATTTAAGATTCAGATTTTACTCGTTACTTGAAAAAGTAATCAGATTACAGTAATGCGTTACTGCCCATCACTGCCCATAAGTGGCAGCACCTCCTCACCAGTAATGTTCTTGGAGCATTCCATGAGATTATTTCATGAAGCTGCTTATAATGGAGTTCAATACCGAAATGAGTCAGTGACCCCAGACTTTAGAATGGAGGTGTTCGTGTTCTGCACAGTATTTTGAATTATTTTGTTGAAATGTGAGCCTCAGGATGTTTTGAAACTTGTTCTGAATGAATTTATTTTTCTTTGCAAGACGATTCTACACCTGCAGCATCCTAACGTTTTCCTTTAAAAAAAAAAACAATTCTCTGACAGGAGAATCAAAGTATCTATGCAACACGTGCGGCACGACCTTCCACCGAGCTTCGGCCCTGAGCAAACACCTGAAGAAGCACCAGCCCAAGCCCACCGTCCGGCCGTTCGCCTGCACTCAGTGAGTCTCGGCTTCGGCGTCAAACATTTTCACAGAGCCAGCAAAAAAAAAAAAACCAACTGTTATTTTTTTTTTGTTGTTGTTTTTTTCCCCACTTGGCCTGCAGCTGCGACAAGAAGTTCTTCGAAGCCAAAGATCTCCAGCAGCACATGAACAAACACATGGGCCTGAAGCCCTTCCAGTGCCAGGCGTGCGGGAAGTGCTACAGCTGGAAGAAGGACTGGTACTCGCACGTCAAGTCGCACAGCGTGGCCGAGCCCTACAAGTGAGCCCCAGGCCTCCGTCGCTGAAGATTCAGCAGCAGTTGCCAATTAGAAGTTTGTGAAATTACAACACAGTCGATTCTGTGTTTATTATCAAAGTATTTATGAGTAATACAATGAAAATGAGAGGAATTATGAGGATTTACTATGCAAGTCCATTCACAGTGTGCCCACCTACAGTTTTAAATGAGGGGCCACTGTGTTCCTGGTAAAGAAGGTTAGTCTGGAGCCCTGCTGTAGTTGAAACGTTGTGTGAAAATCATTTCAAAGCAGAGCAACATCAAAAACGATGTGTCACACACCCCTCTAGTGGTGAGATGGTGTATATTTCCAAATCTATATATCAGAAAAAAGCAGAGGAGGTCTTGGCTTCATGGTCAGGACAAAGAACATCATTTTGCCTCCATCTCATTATATAATCTAATGTATAAAGTAGGGATGTTAACAAGTAATCCATTATCGATTAATTATCGATTAATTCAATCAGTTAAATTAAATTAGTCGCAATTAATTGAAACATTTTTGCACTGGTTTTTATTTGGTAAATTGCATGGCGTATAAATGTATATCTAGGACAAGTTACTTTTAAACAGAGGATACACGTGTAGGGTGTATTACTGTTCTCTAATGTAAAAATTAGTAACTTTGGACCCTCAACATTATTTAAGGGTTAAATAATGTGGTCCTTACACATTTGTCACTGTAAAATTTAGGTTCTCAGGAAAAATTGCCGCTTATCAATTAATTGGTAATCGATCGATAAGGTCAATCAACTGATGATTAATCGATAATTAATCGATAATTTGCATCCCTAGTATAAAAAGCAAAATATAAATCAATAAAATTGACGAGCTCAAGGACTTTATTTACCCGGTGTGTATTGTTATGTTCAATATTCAATATATTGAACATATTAATAATATTATTATGATGTAATATTGAAGCCCAGTCGTTTTCCTGTTTCTGCTGGTTAGCAGTTTGGGTAAAACGGGCGATAAGAAAAGGTCGAAGCCACTTGATGAGAAATCACCGAATGATTGACAGAGCAGACGTGTGAGTGACCTGCGTGTGTTGCCGCCCCTCCCCCCGCCGTGCAGGTGTAACGTGTGTGGGAAGGAGTTCTACGAGAAGGCCCTGTACAGGCGGCACGTGAAGAAGGCCACGCACGGCAAGAAGGGCCGCGTGAAGCAGAACCTGGAGCGCGAGTGCGAGCAGTGCGGCAGGAAGTTCACCCAGCTGCGGGAGTACCGGCGCCACGTCAACAACCACCAGGGTGAGCTGATGAGCCTGACCTCACCCCTGACCGCCCCTCCAACACCTCCCACTCAGAAACTCAGGGGGCTGCCACTCCGCAGTCCGGACTGCGGAGGGCGCTCTGCACACTCTGCGAGTCGCGGCTTGAGTGACGTGATAGTTGCGCGACACAATAAAAGAATAATGACATTTGTTGACACACTTTTAAAGGTGTGTAAAATTTGGCCTGATTTATGATTTTTATATAGTTATAAACTTAATATACTGCCCATAAATACATTAATACAAAAAAATACAATAATTTCCTGCTACTCGCCGCCGATTCTGATAACCGATAAATTCATATTTTTGTATATAATCTGCAGTTTGTGCAGGATACGATGGAAAACATTTACGCTTGAAGACTCGTTGTGTTAAAACTTGAAGTCTTCTTTCCTCCTCTTGGAATCCTCGCTGAACAGGTTTTGCAAATAGCAATGTTTATGTCATCTTCCGCCACTGAGAAAAACAGCCACGCTGGTAAAGACATGTTTTTAGTCAGGCAGTGATGGGACCAGGCTTGGGTCCTGCTAGTAAGGTGCGAGAGATGACGTTAACCAGACCGTCATGGCCTGTTTTGGAGCTACTCAGCCTGCAAACGTTTCTCGTAATTTCATTAATTTATCGGATCTTTTTATCAGGAAAATGTACCTGCATCGGACCGATAAAAAAATGCCGTAATTTTCCCCCAAATTGGCCGATATTTTATCGGCCCGATAAATATTGTGCATCCCTAACATTAATAGAAGTGTACACTCGCAGTACAATAAAAGTAATTTGATTTACTTACCTATTGAACGGTAGTTATTTATATATAATAATAAACATGGACAAGGGTCTTGCTCCTGCTCCTGCTGCTATCTTGCACCACCGTGTGTCCAAGCAAGTCCGGTGTGGACAATCCAGGTCGCCTGACTTCGCATTTCGTATTTAGGGTGAACGCTCGCGTCCTCGAATAAACCAACAACAAAGAAGGTGGACTAGGTATCCAGGTTTGGGTGCACAGGCCACCGTAGCTCACTGGCAAGCTCAGGAAGGGGAGGGAGAGTGAAAGAGTGCTGCATTCTTAAATGGAGCCACTTGAAGTCACTGTTTCTTCTTCAGAATCTCCAAATATTAAACACTTAACCTCTAATAGTCAATGTTACCGATTCATCGCTGCAGCCCTACATTCATTTTCACGCTAAACTGGTTTTCTAAATCTTGCGAAAGAATTCCCACATTCACCCAAAATTTCTTCTCTCTCCCTCGTGCAGGCGTGAAGCCGTTCGAGTGCCTCACCTGCGGCGTGGCCTGGGCCGACGCCCGCTCCCTCAAGCGCCACGTGCGCACCCACACGGGCGAGCGGCCGTACGTGTGCCCCATGTGCAACGAGGCGCACATCGACGCGCGCACCCTCCGCAAGCACATGGCCAAGTACCACAGCGACAACCTGCCGGGCAAGATCATGCTGGAGAAGGACACGCTGCAGTTCCACAACCAGGGCACGCAGGTGGAGCACGCCGTCAGCATCCTGGCGTCGGAGCTGCCGCCCGAGCTGCGGCCGGCCCAGGAGCCGCCCTCGGAGCAGATCGAGACGGTGCTCATCACCGAGGAGACGGTGGAGGCGGTGCACGCCGTGCAGGCCGCCGAGGCGGCGGTGCAGGTGCAGGTGGCGGCGGCGGCGGCGGCGGCCGAGGGCTCTGTGGCGACGCTCTCCGACCAGGGCATCATGCAGGTGGTGAACTATGTGCTGGCGCAGCAGGCGCTCACCGGCGGCAAGGAGGAGGACGCGCCCGAGGTCATCCAGACCATGGAGCTGGAGGTGGCCCACGTGGCCGAGGTGGAGTGACTGGAGCCCACCTGATGGCTGGGTGACTGACTGACTGACTGACTGACTGTTCTGGATCTCACACAGTTTGTTGTACAAAGAGGCACCAGAGTGTGAAGATGGATACGTCCCCCAATTAATATAAATGATGTTGGTGAATTGTCAGTGGGATGGCGGGATGTTGCCCCACCCACTCCAGGAAGTGTTGTGTTGTCACATGCTGTTACAGGTGTATGTTCTGTTTAAAGTAATGTGCTTACATAATAAGCTACAGGTTAATGCACTTGGACTTTGAAAAGAAACAATAAAAGTAGAAATAATGACAACAGGCGCTTCTGCGTCGTCTCCTTTTTTAGCCCCTTTGCCGCCCTCTAGTGGTGGTTTGGTGAACAAGCAGTTTTCAATAGCAAGAGTTGAGTGGATTTTCTCTGTCTGCGTTGGGTCTCTCCGGGTTCTCCGGCTTCCTCCCACAGTCCAAAAACATGCGCGTGAGGAAAATTAGGAACTCTGACCTCTCAGTAGGTGTGTATGTGTGAGTGTGAATGATGTGTGAATGTATTGTTTGTCTTTCTGTGATTTCTGATGATTTCACATTTGCGTTTCTGCGACCTCCCTCTATCCTTGGGTTTGGGGCTTTGTTGATGATTAGGATTGAGTTTAGAGTTGGAATTTTAGGGTTAGGACAAAGTTTTCATCGTTCAACCCAATTACTCAAGTACAATTTGTAATTTCTGTAGTTTGCTGGATAGTGAAAAACACTGAAAAATGTGACCTCAGAGATAGGAGAGGAAGTGAGGGAAGAAGGAAATGGACATATATTAGGACATATTGTTTTTTTTAATTGGTCACATCAAATGAAAGTATTTTAATTCATATCAAACTCCTCAAAGCTGACCTGGGCTATCTGTTCTGATATTAAAACGTGTCTCTTCTACCTTTCTTTAAATTAATGTTTATTCTTTTTTGCAAGTCTATAAAATGACTTTCTTTCAGCACTTGTGAAAAGTCAACTCAGCCACTTTTTTCTTGCAGATGATGATGATTAAAGGTTACGTGGAAGAGCCACAAATAATCTGAGACTGGAGCATAGACATGATGGATATTTATTTCAATTATATGAAAATACCCTCAGCATATTGCAACATATTTACAACACATTGTACAAAAATATGAAAATAGCAGATTTTCCAGTTTTCTGCTGTAAAAACAATCCCAGACTACTTCCCCATTGGCCTGTAGAGGTGTGTGCATGTGCACGTTTCGCTCTGAGCATTTTTTTTATGTAGGCCTTTTTTTTTTTTTTAAAAAAAAACAAACAAACAAAACTATACAAATTTATATACATTTGTACTAAAGGTTTGCTTGGCAGTTATCAAATGAAAGACCTCTACCATACATGCTTCTTGAGAGTTAACCTTTTTTTAAACGGCAAAAAGCCACCAACACAAACACACGTGCACACAAACACACACTATCAGTCATATTGCTGCACTGTAAAACACTGGTTGATAGAGCATCTGTCAACACAATCATCTGATGTGACAAAGTGATGCGTTGGTCTCATAACAGACTTTAAAAAAAAAAATAAAAATTAAAAATACAACATAATTAAAAAACAAAACAATAACATAGTTTTCGGCCATTAATGAAAATAATACTTCTGACAGGAAATGTTTGAAATGTATACAATCACTGCTGACTTGTGCCACATGTGAAACTACCAGTGTATGTGACGACAGTGGTTAAAAACTTTGCCATCGATTTGAAAAATAAAAGAAACAGAAAAAAGTAAAGAGACACTGGAGCTGCGGCCTGTGGCAGAAACAGAAGCCCGACTACACCCTCTAGAAACGGAAGCCATAATAATGCTCTACAATGGGAATGAACACTTGAATGAAAAACAAACAAAAAAAAAAACAAAAAATCAAGGCCACCTTGAAATCTCAGGATTTCTTAAGTGCTCTCAAGAAACTTAATTAAATGCAAAAAACAAAAACCCTTGTTGCAGGACAGTTTATGCTTCCAAAGAGGGGAACGACAAGCAGAGAACAAAAATGACTGAAAATAAGTGCAAAGTTTATTTGAATATGCAATCATCATTTGCTCTTAAATTCCGGTAAAAAAAAAAAAAAAAAAAAAATCCAAAAAAAGCAATAAAAAACCAAAAGGAAATGTTCCACCAGCAGGTGTGAAATGGCAGACGGTGGCGGGGGTGGTGGTGGTGGCGGCGGCGGCGGCAGCGGCCTCACTCGCCCTCCTCCTTGATGCGCTGCTGCTTGTTGCGGCGCGAGTCGAGGTCGAAGGAGAAGTCGGACCACTCGTCGCGCGGCGGGAAGGAGATGGTCTGGCGCAGCGTGAAGCGCACGGCGTCGATGACGCGCTCGCCGCGCGCCTCCGACGAGCCCATGCTGACGGTGGAGGCGCCGCTGGTGGTGCGCACGATGTGCGGGGGAGGGGAGAAGTCCATGGCCTGCCGGTGCTCCATGATGCCCTTCCAGATGATGTGCTGGAACTCGGCGGGGATCTTCAGCCGGGACAGGTCCTAGTGGGCACGACACAGGAGGAGGGGGGAGGGAGGCAGGGGCGTTAGTAAGCGTCTGGAGGGGCAGGGGGGCGGAGCCTCTCTCTCTTTCTCTCTCACCATCTACTGACTGCTGTTGGAAAGGCAGGGGCTCACCTCCATGTTATAGTTCTCTATCTGGTAGATGTTTGTTAGGCCTTGTGCTGTGAAGTAGTCCAGGCAGCCGGCGCAGCCCAGCCGTATGAGAAAGCTGCAAAGAGAGCAGAAGAGACGGCACCCAGTCAGGCTCAGCACAACAGCACAACAGCTCCCCCACCGACATGTCGGATGTTTGATTCTTCTTCTCATGAGGTTTTTTTTTTTTTTTTAATGTTAAATCTATCATAGTTCCTCCAACATGAAGATTAAAGATCCCACATTCTGCCTATTTCTTTTTTAGATCGTTTAGATCCGTCTTTCATCCCAGCCTATAGTAGAGCCTCTTATGATGTAGCATTAAAATAACCTAGGGCTGTCAGTTGATTCAAATTGTTAATCGCGATTAATCGCATAGTGTCCTGAGTTAACTCGCGATTAATGGCAAATTAAATTAAATTAAATTAAAGCAATTTTTTTTTACCCTGCTCCATATGTAACTTAACAAGATATTTATTGTGTTTCTTACTCCAGGAAAAAATGGAGAAGACAATAATAATTCCTTTGTGGAAATATTGTACTTTTATTTTCATTGGAACATTCCAAAACGATTACATACTTATACTGTCCAGATACTATCTCCCTCCCGCCAAAAACCCCTCAAATCTTGAGGTATTCTCGAGCCATGATCGCATTTGTCAATTGCGGTATTTTATTTTGAAAATTAACCTTATCGCTCGTGTTTCTTTGAGTGACTTCTTGCCCAGATGAACGCGGATCGCGCACAAAATAGAACAGACGGCGAACGATCGCTGCACGGCGCGAGGCGGCCGCGGAGGTGCGCGCCGCTTCGAGTTTGCCGTGAACGACGCCTTTGGTTAAAAAGGGCGCCGAAAGGAAGCGGGCTCCGTTCCGCGGCTGTTCGCGGCCAGTGTAAACCCGGCCTGAACAGGAGGGATGCGGCTCGCGCGCGAGCTTCGAGGTGCTTCCGCCTCCGTTGTGAACCAGCCGTTAATCGCGCGTTAAGAAAAAAAATAGTGCCGTTCATGGGGTTTGAGTTAACGCGCGTTAACTTCGACAGCCCTGAAATAGACACAAATAAACAAATAAACAACAGATCTCCAGAAAACAGCTAATTTAGCCCTCTGTTTACAGCCCCCCTGGGGCTTTGTTGGACCTTGTTTGGAAAAAGGAAAGTTTTTAGAGGGCCTAGCCAGCACGGGTGGGCGACGCTGTCAACCAAAGTAGCAGAGGTGACGGTGGCGCTGCTCTTTGTGACATCACAAAGGGGCCGCCCTCCAGGGCCGAGCGTGATTGCACACCTCTCTCTCTCTCTCTCTCTCTCTCTCTCCTGAACAGTTGGAGCGAGCAGCAGAAGTTAGCGGACGGACGGACGGATGGACCAACTAGCGACACAACGTGGGACCTTTAAAAAGCTAGCGCGAGCCGCTCTGATTGGTTCTCCCAGCCCGACCCGGCGGACTGGGGTGTGTGTGCGGGCGGGCGAGGTACCTGGAGATGCTGCTGTCCATGGGGTATGGAGGAGGGGGCGTACAGTGCGAGGAGGGCACCAGGGGGAGCTGTGGCTGCAGTGCGTGTGTGGGACTCAGTGAGCTCATGTCAGCGCTCATGGGGAGGTGAGTGCCCATCATGGGAGACACTGCAGAGACAAGAGGAGCTGCGCTCAGCTCGGCGTCACCTGTGTGTGTGCATGCGTGCGTGTGTGCGTGTGTGTGTCACATGACACATCGTCCTGGGGGTGGTAGGTGGGGGACGGAGGGGGTTACATTCTTTATAAGCTCTCTAAGCCCCGCCCCCTCCCACCGGCCTGCCCGGACATGCGGCACTGATCAGGGTACAACTACGCCCAGGAGGGACGGCTGGGTGTGTGTGTGTGTGTGTGTGTGTGTGTGTGGGGCGGGGCCCCACTTACTGTCAGTCAGGCCTCCAGACATGCTGGACGGGGTGAGGGTGTTCCTCTGGTGGGGGTTCATCAGCTGGCTGACGGACGGCAGCTTGTTCACCTTGCCGTGGGTGGGGGAGCAGGAGCCGTAGGAGGGCTGGGGGGGCGCCGACGTCCTGGTGGTGGGAGGGGAGGTTAGAGACTGCTCACATCAGCGCAGACACCAGGGAACATCAGCGTCTCGGTGGGTTTTTTTTCATCCCTCGGTCTCAATTCAAGAGTAAAGTGTCACGCAAAGGACTCGATTCACGCACACACACAAAAAAAGCACTTTTATTACAGCACAAAGGAGCAGACACAAAAACACCACTTTCGGACACTGTTTGAAAATCTGTTTCCAACAGAAAAGAGTGCAAATAACATGTTGGCCGACTGTCCCGCAGTGACTTTACAAAACATGACCAGCATCGACACCCCCAGCCCCCGCCAAAAAAAATCAAAAAGCTAAAAAGTTCTCTCAGTTGAATCAGTTCATGATGAGCCCACCACCAGCAAGAGAGAAGTTGTGAGACCAGCTCAGAATCCGTTGGTCAAGAAAAAAAAAGGATGCAAATGTTGGTTCCTGTCCAGCTTCAGCTTGTGGCTCAATGGTAGAAGTCGTGGACATTTCAAAAAACGACAGAAACAAACAGGAAGGAGATGAACGGACACCAAAAAGAAAAGGAAAACGACGCATGCACTCGAGTGTTTCTCTGCACAGCTTCTCTTCAGCAACCCGAGGCCCGTCCTCCGTTTGGAGTTGCGAGAAAAACGGGCCAGAAAAGAGGGAAAACCAGGAGAAGGTGAGCAGCGCTGACAGAGAGGAGGTCCGAGGAGGTCAGCGAGCAGGAGGGGGAGGAGCAGGAGCAGGAGCAGGAGCAGGAGGAGGAGGAGGAGGAGGAGGAATGTTCAGGAGGAGTTGCAGCGCCGCCTCTGTTCTCCAGCGGGTTCCACTAGGTGGCGACCAAGACGGGTTTTAATCAGACTGAAGTGAAGAAATGAGAGAAAAAAGGGAGGAGGGAGGGAGAGAGAGAGAGAGAGAGAGAGAGAGAGAACGGGGAATAAGAGCGACCCTCGGAGGAGTTCTGCACTGAACACAGCGTCCACAAGGGGGCAGCCTACGACCGCGGGTAACACGTTTGGTTTGCTGTGTGTGTGTGTGTGTGTGTGTGTGTGTGTGTGTGTGTGTGAGTGATTTTGCGTTTACACAGGAGCGGCAGGAGAGATAAAGGACAGAAATGTTTGCAGCCGCTGACAGAAGCTTTTGTTTGGAGAAGCTGCAGTGACAACATGGGCGGAGACGCAGAGAAGAAGGTGAAGGGTGTTCCAGCAGCCAGCAAGGTACATAACCTCGACGAAGAGCGGTTTGACTTCTACCCAAACCTGCGGGCTGAACACTTTTAGAAAAAGAAAAAAAAAGTCATTTTTTTCATAATGGGACGGGAGGATCTGAGAATGGAGGTTTTATCTCAGCCACTCTCTCCAAGGGAACCATAAGCAGTAATTATCATCACAGGCCTGTCAAACTATCATTTACACCATCTCGTCTTTTCCGTAGCTTATAGCAAAGTGGGCGTGGGGGCGGAGCGTGTGTGTGTGTGTGTGTGTGTGTGTGCGTGCGTGCGTTTATGCAAGACATTTTTAATTGCGCTCGGGCAAAGAGATGAGACGGAGCCATTGGCCTTTTTTCTTTTCCTTTTTTTTTTTTTTTTTTAAAGTTGCTGTTGTGCAAAAAAGCTGGCAGAACATCCAGAGGCGTTCACCTCCGATCTCTGCGCAAAACAACATCTGTCAGGGGTTGTGTGTGTTGGAGCGGGCCGAGGAGGTGAGAACCATGAGACTCGTAAGACAAACCTTCATCTTGGCAGCGCCGCCACCAGGGAGCCGCAGCTCACGTTTGAGAGGCCGCTGACGTTTGGCCGAGCTGAAGCTTCGGCTTCACGGCGTAGTTTGAAACTGCGAGTTAGCTCGCTAACGGCTAGCGGGGTGCGATGGAGGCTCGGCCACTCACTGTTTCTGCAGCAGGTTCTGCTGCTGCTGCCGGTACGACTCGATGGTGTGCTGCGGCAGGAACTGCATGAGCTCCAGGGACTCCTTGATTTTCACCAGGATCTCGTAGATCTCGCGACCTTTGATCTGCGGGCGAGCGAGAAACAGAGAGAGAGAGATTAATGCGAGGAATCCAGTGGGGAAACTGATTCTGGTGAAAAGCTGATCAAGTGGAGCTCAAGGAAGGAAATCGAACGTTTGCAGATCAAGAATAAAAAAAAGTGTTTTTCCTTTTTTTTTGAAAGAAACAAGCTGCATCACAGTGCTATGAGTTTCACTGTTTAATTCAGTTTTTTTTTCTGGAAAACAGACGCTGCGACTCACCGGCAAACAGAAAACCTCCTCGTCTGTGGATCTTCTCTTCTTGATGGCCGACATCTGGATGCCGTGGGAGACCTGGCGGAAGGCTGCGAAGAGGCAGAAGAAGAAGAAGAACGTGAGCGCCGGCTGGACGACATCGGGCAGAGTGAGCCTAAGACAGAAGCGGCAGGGAAGTAGATAGATGGAGAGAGAGAGAGAGGGAGAGAGGGAGGGCGTCCTCCTCCTGGCAGCCCGCCACCAAAGCCCCGGCCCTACTTACGGTGCTTCGTACCCTCACTGCTCTTTGTGGCGTCCGTCACGTGCTGCTTGCGGATGCTGTCCTCGTCCGCCTTCCTGTCGCGGCCCGGGCAGGCGCAGATCCTGGCCTCGAAGCAGCGGCGGCCCAGAACCTGGCCGCTGTCACACAGAGGGAGAGGGAGGGAGAGGGAGAGTCAGAGGTGATGTGGAGGAAGAGGAGGACGAGGAGGAGGAGGAGACCAGGTCGACTCTTACTCTCTGGTCTCCAGCGTGACAATTATCAGGATGGGCCGCCGGTTCATGCCGCCCACGCAGCTGGAGTTGCACATGAAGTTGTAGAGTACCGTGGTGAACTCGGTGCCCACCTGAGGGCAGAGGAGGGGGGAGGAGGTGGGAGGAGGAGGCGGAGGAGGAGGGAGGTGGGAGGAGGAGGAGGAGGAGGAGGAGGAGGGAGGAGGAGGAGGGAGGAGGAGGCGGGAGGAGGGGGAGAGATCAGCCGGAGAAGAGCAGCAGCTACGAGGTCAGATTTTGTAAATGCTGTAACTTCCTGTTTAAAATCATCAGACAGGAAGCAGAATCTGCAGATTTCAGCTCTTTTACGCCGTCTCTGCGCTGGGCTACTGTAGCCACTGAACAGGAAGTGGAGCTGCCTGGGGGCGTGGGCAGACTGTTGGAGGGGGTGGGGGAGGGAGGGCTCACCTGGGGGCTCGTAGGGCACCAGGACGCTCTGCCGCCCGGTGATGGTGTCCTCCACATACTGGGCGTGGTTGTTTCCCTCCACACGGATCAGGTGGCTGGGAGGGGCGATCTGACCTGGAGGGCGGAGGGGTGAGGGGGGGTGAGAGTGGGAGGGGTGACGGGGGTGAGAGTGGGAGGGGCGTTAGACCCAGAAGGAGTCGCACAACATGGATTTGGAAGAAAAAACATAAAACAAACAGAGTGCGGACTGACCGTCGTTGAACTCGCGGCTGAGCTCGTGGTTGGGGCAGCGCTTCACCACCTCGGTCACATGCTCCGCCTTCTTATAAACGGGCATGGCCCGCACGACGGCGCCCTGCGGGGGCTGGGTCAGCACCTTGATCTGGATGGGACACGTCTTGGCGATCTGGCAGTAGAGCTTCTTCAGGTCTGTCGAGTACTGCAGGAGAGAGAGAGAGAGAGAGAGAGAGAGAGAGAGAGAGAGAGAGAGAGAGAGAGAGAGAGAGAGAGAGAGAGAGAGAGAGAGAGAGAGAGGGAGAGAGAGAGAGAGAGAGAGAGGGAGAGAGAGAGAGAGAGAGAGAGAGAGGGAGAGAGAGAGAGAGAGGGAGGAGGGAGAGGGAGAGAGGGAGAGAGAGAGAGAGAGAGAGAGAGGAGAGAGAGAGAGAGAGAGAGAGAGAGAGAGAGAGAGAGAGAGAGAGAGAGAGAGAGAGAGGAGAGAGAGAGAGAGAGAGAGAGAGAGAGGAGAGAGAGAGAGAGAGAGAGAGAGAGAGAGAGAGAGAGAGAGAGAGAGAGAGAGAGGAGAGAGAGAGAGAGAGAGAGAGAGAGAGAGTCCATCAAACTGAAGCTGCTGGAATTAATAAAAAACAACAACAAGGACGACGACGAGAAAACTCCTCCAAACTACTGTTGTGTCTGCTAACTTTTCTGGGGGCTTCAACCCAATTTTTTTTTTTTTGGCCTAAAATTTTATGAGCAAATTGATGTGTGGAACACCTGTTAGCCGGACACTCCTGGCATCCCTGAGGCTGAACGGGTTCACCACAAGACTGTGATTATGACCTACTTAAACAGACACACACACCACACACACACACACACACACACACACACTGGGTGTAGTGGAAAAGCCCAAAGATGCCTCCCAGGGCCTGTGGGACTTCCGTGGAGCGCCGTAAAATGGACCCCCTGCAGCAGCAATTAAAGCTGCTGCTGCTGCTGCTGCTGCTGCTGTCGCCGCTGCTGCTTTTCATCTGCGGAGGAGAACCTGATGGCCGCTCATCACACAGACGAGGCTCCTTCAGAAGAGCTCTGGCGGTGCTACACAAGCAGCAACTTTGCTGCTGGGGGTTGGATGGAAATGAGTCAGGTTTGCTCCCCGACACCCCACCCAGTCCCTCTGGGGATGAGAGGGTGCAGGGTAGGGGGGGGGGGGGTTGTTCCTCAGACAAAACTGGCTCGCCATCAACTTCCCGTCACGCCGCGACGAGGTGAAGCGGACAGATAAACGCGCTTTGGTCCCCGAACGCCTCACGAGTCGTCGGGACGGAATGGCGGCTAAGACAGCAGAGGGAGGACGCGGCCGGCCAGTCACAGCTGCTGCCGCGAGGAAGAGGAGTGCGGAGTGGAGCCGGGAAGGGGGGGGGGGGGGGGTGACCTCTGAAGGTTAATTTTTTTTTGTTCTGGAGTGAAGTGAAGGTTGCGAAAGGCGCTCGAGGCAGCGTTGGAGAGGAATGAAACAGGAAAAATTCCACCTCAATTAAAAAGAGAGAGAAGAAAAAAAGAAAAAAAAAAGGAGGACGGGATCCCAGACGCCACCTGCACCGCCCTTTAAAAATGTTACACAAACTTGGCGCGGACCAACTTTGGACTCGTCAACGCAAACACTGAAAAAGCAGCACTAATGCAGAAGTGTCTGGCTGAAGCCTCCAGCAGCTGGAGAAGAAGAGAAGAGAGAAGTCTGGCTCCACCTCAGATTTACCTCCACACACTAACACACACACACACACACACACACACAAGGCCCAACAATATGTGATGTCATGTAAAAGAGGGTGAATGTGTCTTTTTTTTGGAGACACTGGGAATAAGGATATTCAGAATGATCTGAACAGCAGCATGCAGGGGAATTTACATTGATGTGCCACTGTTGGTTACAGTTGGTTTTCCTCTGATTGTACAAACTAGCGCTGTGATTTAGCGGCGTACAAATGAAAGTTGATCGACTGACTGACAGCGCTCAGGCCGGACAGATCAGGCGGGTTGCGCGTTCGCTAGCGCATTTCCAGTTGACGCGGGGAGCAAAACTCAATCCCTGCGTCCGTCAACACAACCGCTGAACAGAAATCAAAGCAACTTAAAAAAAAAAAAAAAGAGGACAGAGGAGGAAGATAAATGGAAGCGGCCGTCTCCCGGCTCCTCACCCGATACCCCTCGTACGCCGCTGTCACTCAGCTAAATGAGCTGGAGAAGCCCGGCGAGGAGACGGAGCGAAAGAGAAAGAGATGAAAAAAGAAAAGAAGAAAAGAAAAGAAAAGAAAAATAGTGGATCCGCGCAGCGCAAAAAGGAACATCGGCGGTGCGTGGTGTTTTTCACTAACGAAGGGTTGGCTGAGTTACTGCGGCGAAAGGTGAAGAGAAAAAAACCTTATCAGGGCTGTTGGAGGGCAGAGAAGCAAAGTTTGTTTAGATCAAATCACGCTGTTCTATCAATCACACACACACACACACACAGATCGGAGGGGGACCATCCCAGCCCTGCAGCTACAAACTTTAAACAGCACACACACAGCCGAGTGTGTGTGTGTGTGTGTGTGTGTGTGCTCAGCAGCGAGAGCGGGAGCCGCTGCAGAAGAAGGCGGCGGCTAAAGCTAAGAGCGCCGAGGGTGGAGGACGGCCTCCCGTTGATGGATGAGATTCAGTGGCTCACACTGGGCGCGGCGCTCAGGTGTTAACGTGTAATTATGAGCCTTTCATTGGTCACAATGTGAGTTGCGCAGCCAGCCAGCCAGCCAGCCAGCCAGCCACACACACACACACACACACACACTAAGTGAGCTGCTTAATCACAATCATTTGAAAGGAAACCTTGTTTCGGAGTGTTTGTGAGGAGGTCACGTGACTTGCCCGTCGGTCCAGGTGTCGGCCCGGACCAAAGACCATAACAAAACACCCGGAGCGGCATGGAAGCGCAAACACAAGCGCCGCAAACCCTCTGTGGGCACACGCAGGGAAAAAAAGACAAAAAAAAAAAAAAGAGGCCGGGAGCTTCCGACATCGCAGAGCGCCGTTTCTATTTTATTGTTGCAATCCGACGCCGTGCAAGCCGTACAATTTGCTGGTACGGGCGGCGCTTTGTGCGTGCAATGGCGCTCTTAACAGGCGCGGCGTGTACGAACACACACGCACACGTACACACACGCACTTCCCGTGGGCTGCAGGTCGAGGCAGGCCCACAGCTGTGGCGTTCCTCTCTGGCTGACAGGCGCTGCGGGCGCAGGCACAAGTCAAGTCCCGACAAACACCGGGCCTTAAACAAGCGCCGTGTGGCGCCTCTGGTCTTGTCTCCCTCATACCTGACATGTCATGTCACGCCTGCAGCGACTCCCAGACCCGTTTAATTTGGCAATAGCGCGCAGGGGGCTTGTTTTTTCCACCAGCCCCCCCCAACCGCCGTCTTTCCTCTCTTCTCTTCAGTCGTCTTTTTCATCAAAAAAAAAAAAGTGCGTGGGTTCAAAAAAGTGGAAGTTTGGAGCAGTAACACAAACATTTATTATTCCTTCAATACATATGTTTATATATGTATGTATGGGATGATGATGACGAGCGGTGAGGCCTGTTCCCGAGGCCGTGCGCCGACATGCGGCGTCATGTTTGTGCAGGTCGCCGCTCACACTGGGAGGGGGAATCAGCCAATCAGGGCCATGAAAGTGAAACTACAAACTAAACAGATAGATCCCTCTATTTGAAAAAAGAGGTTAAACGTTTAGCGCCCCCCCAAAAAAAAAAAAAAAAAAAAGATTGTTCTTTCAAGCAGGCATTAAAGTGCCAATTATTGCCGTGTTGGCTTTGAGCTCAGCCAACACACAACACTGGTTGGTGCGCCGCGGGAGAGACGGGGTATGGGGTGGGGGGGGGCCTCAGTTCCGATGATCTCCTGCCGATGACAGACTGATGTCTTCTGCCGTATTTACACAAGCAGCGAGCGCCATCCAGCTTTCTGTCAGGGTTAATCGTCGCCGCGGGAGCCGGCGAAGGAATTTTTAGGTTTGGAAATAAAAGGAGGAGGGAGAGCGAGACAGAGTGAGAGAGAGACGAAGAGGTAGAACACCCTTTTTGTCCTAATTTTTATTTTTCGAGGGGGAGGGAGGGAGGGGAGGGGGGGGGGGGAGTCGAGGAGCTGAAATCTCAGAGCCCGTATTATAAAAAAAAAAACCTTTTCAACGCTGCCTTAGGAAAAAAGAAAGAAGGACGGAAAGAAAAAAAAATTCCCCCCTCAACCTTTCTTTTTTTTTTTTTTTTCTTCCTCCCCCCACCTGAAGCTCTGAGGGCTTGTCTCTCTCTGGCTGCGGCCGACGGGGCGAGTCGTGACAAGCACCCTGACACAAACAAGTCTCGGCCCCATCTCGTGAGGCGTGGGACGGGCCCGCAGATGTTCCAGGGGCAAGACGAGTCTTGCCGCCTTTCGCTGGAAACACTCGTCTGTTTGAGCAACTCAAAAAGGCAAGGAGCGAGCGGCAGCGGCAGCTCCAGCTCCTCCTCCACCACCATCCAGCTCCACTCGCCGCCTCCAGGAGCAGCGAGTTCAGGAAGGAGGCACTCGGGTGTTTGCGCAGGTATTATCTGCAAGGGCCCTCGATCCATTACTGTAATCCCGGCGCTCCGGTCCGCAGCTCACTGCCGTCACATTCCTGCTCTCCCGCTCCTTAGACTCCGACGGTGGCGGCTAATACGCACGGCAAACACCACCAATCTTCGGGCCGCACAATGGGCCTCGTCGGTGGCCGCACAATGGGCCGCCTCCCCCTCGCGACAAGCCATTAATTAGGAGACGCAAAGGAGATGAAACAAGCACACACCCACGCACACACGCACACACACACGCACGGCCGAACCCTCGGAGGTTGGTTGGTAGGTGTGTTTTCCTTTTTCTTCTCCTTCTGTTTTTTTTTTTTCCTTTTTACCAAATGATTAAAGAGGCCATGATGTGGGAGCAGTTCTGGGAAATGTTGACGTGTTGCACCTCTGTGTGTGTGTGACACAGTCATCTTAGACAGGAAGAGGTTAAGGTGTGGGGTGAGGGATTAGGTGTGTCTCCAGAAGAACAGTCATCAAAAAGCACAATACACAGTCCACTAAGTCCTGCGAAACATCCCGCAGGCCTTTAAAAAGACCAGCGGAGCCTCTCGGTGGGGTGGCGTCACCTTCGGGTGGGGGTAGCGGGACCGCGGGACACCTGACCCGGGATCAGCTGAAGGGGGCCTCGGAGGAGAAGAGCTCAGTGTCTGACAGCGCTGCTCAGTTTTGGGGGGATTAAGTGGCTTTGTGATGCAGTGAAATGAGGCCTTTGAATAAATGATGATGCACTTAATAAATCAATCAATCAATAAACCAATGATGTTGTCTCAGTGTCCTCATTTGAAACGCTTCAGAACTCATTTTTACACTTTAATTAGCGCCTGTTGTTTTTCCTACTGAGTTGTTTTAAAACATTCCCTGTTTTTCACTTTTAATTGCTCAACGGTGTTTGTGATTATTGATTTGTTTTTTTTTTAATTATTATTGTCATTGTATTTCGTTCTGTCCTGATTTGCAAACTAAGCTGGTTGCATCTTTTTTTTTTTTTTTTTTGTCGTCGGCCTTTAGAAAAAGAAAAACACACACTTGAGTCAGTGATAATGAGCCGCAATCCACCTTCCTCTCCGCGTTAAGTCGGCCCAATCAAACCAGTCTTGCGTCATGTGTTGTGACGCTCGGTTGCTGCGCGCAGTCTATTGCATCGCCTGCGTCTGCGGCAGCGGCACCCAGAGAGGCGACGGGGCGTGCCGTGAAAAAAGAAAAAGAAAAAAAAGAAAAAGAAAAAAAAAGCGCATACTCCGAACCTCCGCCTCCACCTCTCGGTAGAACGGTAGACAAACACTTTTGTTTTCGGGGACGTGAAAATGAGAGGGATGACGAGGCGACTGTGGGAATCGGCCAAATGTCACGGTCCCACAGTGCGGAGGCAGCAGGCGAGCGCCGAGCACTCCCCGCTGTCGCTCAGAGCGCCAACGGTCGCCGCCGCCGAGGCGGGAGGACGGGAGAGAGAGGAAGGTCGACCCGTAGACCCGACTCCACTCTTCACTCAGCGTGTAATTAGTTTAAAGGCCAGAAGAGTTCCTTTCATCCAAAAAGATGAAGTGAACGAGGGGGTCTGGTGGTTAACATCTCCCACCTCCGCCAGGGTGCATCGGCACCGTGTCACACGGCGGCGGCAGTGGCGTGCACGTCAGACACATAAACAAGCGAGCAGGTGGGGGCTCTGATGCAACAGCTGTGCCGCCACCACCGCCGTGCATAATGACAGAGCAGAGGGGGAGGGGTGGCGGAGCATCACGGCCGACCCGCTCAGGGCAGCGTCACACCTGGACGGCCTGTTTGGTCTGCAACCACCTCCACCCCCCTCTCTACCCCCCCACCTGACAACTCTGTCATCAAGGAAGCACCAGGGAACTCTGGGAAACTGACTGAGAGCTGATAATGTTTACCAGCTATTATCAAATATTAATAATTATTAATAGTGCAAAAAGCTCTTTGACTTTTCCTCTCTCATTCCAGTGAAGCACTGGGGGAGTTGGGGAGGATCAGTGGTGATTCAATGCTTTATGATTCACCGCCGCCAGATGTGGTTGTGCAACGTGGGACGTGCGGGTGACATTCACCCCTGCGGCGCTGATCAGCAGGCAGATAAGGAGCTCATGGCTGGAAGGCCTCGCCCTCGACTCCCCCCTTTACAAATCACCGGCTGGTGTGACGACACCCAGCGGAAAGAGCAGAGTCTCTGAGGGTCCTGCTTTGGTTTTGTGGAATCATTGAACGGGAGAAGTAGGAAGATGAACTAGCAGATAATTTGGTTTTCTGTTTAAATAAATACTGCAAAAGTCAGTGATGCACTAATTCTACTTTTGAATTTTAATTTAGTTCCTTTGGTTGCAGCCTTCACTGATTCACTGTTTACACTTGAAAAGAATTTCATGCAAATTTCACCAAATGCTTCAATAAATCAGGAGAACGTTCCGATGTGCAGGAACAAGAAACAAATTTACACATCAGGGACGCAGTGAAAGTAGAAAGAGAAGCATGTGGAGGTAGATGGAGGATGGACAGGAAGTCAGCCAGTTGGACAGGAAGCTGGTTGGACAGGAGGTCTTACCGTCCAGGTGGCTGACTTGGCTGTGCTGGACTGCTGGAAGGACACATCAAACGTGTGCGGCCCGGCGTAGTCCGTGTTGGACGGGATGGCGGGCGACGGCGACAGGGCGTCGAAGGTGGAGCTGGGCTGGGCGTAGGGCGACGGCGCCGTCACGTTGTTCTGCGCGTGGTCGTTGTTGTACGGGCTGGTGGAGGTGGAGCCGCCGTTCTGGATGTTCTGATCCATGCTGTTCAGCAGCCCCAGGTTTGTGTACTGTGACTGGGGGAGGGGAGAATGGGGGGGAGGAGGGGGAGGAAGAAGAAGAGCGATTCCAGTCAGTATTCTGTGAAACTCGAAACTCAGTAAACAAGTTTTGTTCAAAAAAAATAAAAGTGTTTTAATAACTGGAGCCGACACCTGTGGGGTACATGAAACCACGATGGTGTAAATAAATCTATAAAAGGATCTGTGATTACAGTGACGACTGATGGCGCTGATTGTGGAAAAACACATAAGAGGAGATTGTGTTTGGATTGTTTTTACAGTGCGACTCCTCCCTGCAAGCGGCGCAACCTCAAATTTAAAGAAGCAGATTTTCAAGCTTCTCTCTGTGTTTTGACCTCCGGGGGCCTCCAGGGCTCCTCCTCCTCCTCCCACCCCGACAGGAAGAACACAATCAAAGCGTCCGCCTTGAAACACCTCGGAGGAGAACTCTTCCCGCCAGCCGCTCGCCGCGTGCCTTTCCATTTATACTTGGCACATTCCTGGACAAGGTGCCGTGGCTGCTCTCGCCGCTCAGACGGCCATCAATCTGGCCAGAGGCCTCCCGCTTATTTCGGGCACGGCCGCCCACAGCTGTCCGGCTCGCACCCGCTGCACCGCCAGGTGTTGGCCAGCAGCAGCCAGATGACCGGCGGAAAACAAGCTAGCGGCACTGAATTAGTGGCGGTTGCAATTACGAAACAAACACGTTGCCCCCTCTGCTATGAACACACACACACACACACACACACACACACACACACACACACAGTCAGACAGACACACCTGAGAGAGGTCAGCCGAGTCAACCTCAGCATACTTGTGCAACAGGGCCACAGGGGAGCAGCGTTTGAGTGTGCATGAGGGTCATAGAGTGAATGTGTGTGTGTGAATACTTTAACCCCCACCACCCCTCAAACCCCCCTCCCCCACTGCCCCCCCAGGAAACAATGACAACAGGGCTTAAGGAGAAGCGCTTGTCTGGGGAACAATTATGCTGGGCATGCAGGTGTTAGGAGACAAGTGCTTTGTGAAAAAGGGCACGTGCATGTGCGCGTGCACGCACGCACACAAACAAGAGGAAAAGGTGGGGAGGGGTGTGTGGGGGGGGGCGCAGGGGGGAGAAAGCACGGTGCTGCAGGGCCCCTCTAGCTTTCAGCAGGGAGGGGCTCCCCCAAAACACACACTTCCTGACAATGGAGCTAATTGCACAAGTGTATTATAAAGGGTTAAAGTCAATTAGCTGCAGAATGACCCGGTGACTCTGATCCCCGAGGAGGAGGAATAAACAAACAAACAAACAAACAAATAAATAAGTAGACGTAATAGCTCAAACCATTGTGAGACTATCTCCCGGAAGATCAGCTTCTCATCTCATCACAGTTGATTTTCTAAAAAATCCCATCTTGCTTCACGACGCCACTCGAGACGCCACTTCCTGGTTTTCCCATCTTGTTCCTTCTCGGGGGGCCTCAAGCCATCGCAATACGGCAGATTTGTCTTTTGATCTGTGGCGCAATTTGCCGTGGCGATGACGCAGAGCGGCCCTGGAGCTGCAGGCTGTGGAGGTGGATGTGACAGGCACCAATTATCGATGCCAAATTGTGTTTCCACACAGAGGAGCTTGACGCTGGCCAAAGATGAAACGGCAGGACGCGGAGCAGAGCGGCTGACATACAAGACTCACACATTTAAAAGAAAAGGAAAAAAAAAAGAGGCTAATGCCCGTGGCTGGGGCGACTGTGAGGATCAAAGATGAGGGCTAAAGCTGTGATTGACCAGATAGTGAAGCCCCGGCGGTGGAGGCCAAAGCTAAACTCATCATGTTTTAATGTTTAATTGAGTGGAAGTGGGACATCAGGTCCGTGCCAAGGAGTCTCTCCGTTTCCCCCCAATCAGATCTTATTCCACTATAATACAGCCACCATTTAATAACCACTTGAGCCGCTCTTAAAAATTCCTTCCCTTTACAGCCGCTGCTGTGTTTGGGCCCTTTTGAGATGTCAGGCTGCTAAGCAGGAACATGGTAAATCAGCAGCTTGACATCCTCAACAGCCTCTAATAAACTTTGTCTTGGAGGGTTTTTTTTCCTTCTGCTGTCTGTTCCAGTCCTGGGAGCTCATTTCTTTCCCCGTAGAATAAAAAGAGGCCGAGGGCGGGGAGGAGGAAGCTTTTACGGGCCGAGGGGGGAAAACGGAGGCGTCTTGATTACAGTGTGGGAATCTCAATAATCCGGAATACGCGGCGAAGGGGGGAAAAAAACAGCTCCGACAAAGCAGCAAATGAGCTGTTGTGTTGGTTGGCCCAGTGGATGGACTAAACATGATATTCTGGCCACATGTGAGGATCCAGGGAAAACATTCTGGATTTCCGCAGCTTGTTTAATGTACCAGCCATAAAATGAGAAGATCACACAATTTGAAAGGCGTGTGAATGTATTTTTTTTTTTTTTTTTTTTTTTACTGCAAGGCCACTTTGAAACATGAACCACTGTCCTGCTTGCAGGTGGTCAGAGGCACCTCCTGGTTCCTGTCACCAGGAACCAGGAGGGGACAGGAACCAGGGTGGACCAGGCCCTAGGGGTGGGGTGGGGTGGGGTGGGTGGTGGTAGCAGCCAAACCCAGGCTCTCCACGGACCCCCCATCCAATCTTCCCCTCTTGTCCACGTAGCCGAGACCCCCACCACACACACACACACACACACACACACACACACACACACACACACACACACAGTCAGTGACCACAGGGGAGGGAGGCGTTAAAGGCTCAGAGGGCTAAGGTGGGGCTCTACACCTTATACCTGCTGGGGTGGGCAGAGCAGGTGATTGTATCTACGTCAACACGCCATTAAAAGCAATTACGACCCCCCCGGACCACTGAGCAGCAGCAGCAGCAGCAGCAGCCACATTCTAATGGAGCGGCGGCTCCTTGGAGGCTGTGGACGGATGAGGGGAGGGGAACCCGATACCTGGCACACAGAGGAGTCGGACACCACTTAAAGACCACCTTCCCCCCACCCACCAGAAGACCCCCCCCGACAACTTGAAAGACAGCGACCTGACACACCTGCTATCTGCAACCTACAATCTGAGAATCTATCAGCGCTCACTTGGCCGGCGTCGCCCGTGGATGCAGCGGCGGCTAAAAGGCAGCGAGTCCGGAGTCGAGTCCAACTCTGATTCACGGATTCGCTAAGCAGACAACCATCAACAGTTGAAAACTTCCAAACATTAGGGTCACACTGCACGTTTTTGCTTATACCAAAAAGGCCTCAATCGCTGAAAGTTTTCTTCCGGCTGTTGCAAAGATCAATTCTGATGATTTTAAACCTAAAAAACAAAACAAAAAAAGAAAGAGAACAAACATCCAGAATGTGACGGTGCGTTTCCTCACAAACGGAGCTGAAGGGAACCTCAGCACACAGTTCTTATCACCTCCTTATCAGTTCACTTTAAAACACCCATTGGGTCATTACAACTGACCCCTGATAACACAGATTCATTAATCACAGTGTTCAAATACAACATTTCATTTCTCATGCAGATGGCAGCGCTCAAAAAAAAAAAATTTCCTGCCTCATCACTCAAACGTTTTACCATGTAAACAAAGGTACAACCTTTACAAAACTCAAACCAAATCAGAGCAGAAAAACACACAGTATGAATCACAAATGATCTATCTATTATTTATCTATCTATCTATGATTTACCAATGAAATTACAAAAGTATGAAAAACTGTATTATCTCTCCGTCGATCTGGGAGCGAAAAAATAGCCAATGTACCAGAAGAGTGGTAAGATGCGAGTGCACAAATCACGGTGGCTGACTGGATTCATCCTCTGCCAGACAGCAGCAGCCATTTTACAAGTAGGACACACAGTATTCAAATGGGTTTAGCGGGTGTTTACATTCCCCTGCTCACCGCCACACACACACACACACACACACACACACACACACACACACAAGTGAAAAAACTGAAAACAAAAACCTCGCGCTGAAGCATTGATGGAAATTTTTACCTAGTGGAAGGCTGTTTTTTTTCTCGTGTTTATCATTAAAAAAAATCAAGAAAAAAACAACAAAAAAACTTTATCGCGGGCGAGATTTTTTTTTCAGCGGTCTTTTGTGGACCACTGAGGGACGCCACTTTAACATCTTGCGAACTGCGTGGACGTTGACTTGAAGGTGGCACCTGGTGGTCTTTCCACAGAACTCTGGAGGGGGAAGCGGAGCCTCGGCGGATGCCACCGTCCTCCGACTCCCCCCCCCCCTCACCTCCCCCGGCAGCCTGACTTACCTCGCTGTACGACGTGGTGGAGCCCGTCTCCAGGTACAACATGTTGGCGCTGAGGTTGAGCAGAGCGGCTGCTGTCTGTTCCACTGGCTCCAGGGTTCCACAAATCTCTTGCTCTCACTCTGCGAGGGAGTGACGTGAGGGGCAGATACAGAGTGGACGAGCAGAAGCTTCTATAGGAATCCACCAGATGCTTTTATATACCAGGGGGGCAGCAGAGGGGAGGGGCCTGAGGAGTACCTGTCTAATACCTGAGTCCACACCCATCCCGAGAAGCTTCTTCACTTCAAAGTCTTCAGCCCTCGCAGGAGTTTGCCGCTGCCAGGAGAATCACTACTTCCACACCGCCGCAATTTTTCAAGTAATAATAAAAAATAAATCTCAAATTGATATATTTAATTTCTGCTGAAAAATAAACCTTGGTGAGGGACGTTTGCAACTGCAGTGAACATATTCCAATGCCATTCAAAGTGACAGTATTTGCCCACTTCATTTTCACAACATCTAGAATCCTAATGGATGAGTTTTGGCCTCGGTGCAGCAGATTAAACGCTGCACTGAGGCCAGTGAGAGCCGGGGAACTCAGACGAGGAGTCAGCCACTCCAGCGCCTACTTAGCATAAGAATCGCAGCCTCTCTGCATCCCAATGTGTGTGTGTGTATGTGGGGGTGGGGGGTGTACCTCCGGAGGACAATCTGGCTCCTGTAGACTGCTTGTATCTATCAGAGACGACTGATGTAGATCTGTTGTGGAAACAAGTGGCTGAGGCTGAGCCTCGCTCACGCCGTGCAGCCGTCTCTCCAGACAGCAGTCAGCGCTCCAGTAAAACTCACCCCCCACTAATTTAGCATTTCACAACACAACTCAACACAACACAACAGCGGCAGGGAAAACTGCAGCAGCAGCTAAATTCTGCAACGTCGACTAAACCCCAGGTGGATTTTTGTGCTTTTAAAGCAGGTCTCCTTCGCCGCAGAGGGCTGATTGTTAAACGTGCATTCAGATAACATCAGCGCATGCATATGCAAAGCTGTGTATTTAAAGATGCAATCAACTCCTGGGAAGCCGAAAATGTGTTGCTGCTGTGGTGGATGACGAGGGAGGAGGACGGGTCGGCCGGCCGAGCGCAAATCACTCCAGAAACTACAGAGCAGCCAGGGTGGGGGGTGGAGGGTGGTCGGGGGGGTTCTGGAGCTGCTGCCCTGTGGTCAGGATGATCTAAGAGCTGTCTGAAAACTTAAACACAACTGTGTCCTCGGGGCAGTGTCTCCAATCAGCAGCCACACCCGGCCCAGGCCCACGGGTCAGCACTGTCACAAAGGCTAATCAACACTTAAAGGAGGCCAATTCAGGAGCCCCCCCCCCCCCCAATCCCTCCCCTTCCCCCCCGGGGTCCCAGGCATCAGGGCCCGTTCACAGCACGGTAATTAGCTCTGCTAAACAAACTTCTCATTATGTTAAAACAACACTGGCATGTGAGAAGAGGTTAGGGCACAGCAGAGCGTTAGGGCACGGCTGCGGCCCGGCGCGCCGCGCCGCTCGCTCGCTGCTTCCTGCCGTTGCTGGAGCTGCCTCCTGGACATTAACTCGGTCTTCACCTCGGAGCTGAGTTAAGCTTTAAGGTCCTTACACACTGGGAGCGAATTCACAAGGCGGATAATTCACGTTTTTTTTTTTTAAAGCCTCTTGAAGTCAATGCAACCTTCCTTTATCTTTCCTTCGTCTCCCTCTGCAAATGCGGAACCAGTTGACGGAGCAGTCATCCAAATTGTTGGACGGACATTGGCCAAATTTCACTGGGTCAAATTTGAGCTCCTGGATCGTCATGTTGAACTCATCTTCTCTTATTTCGGCCTTTTTTTTTTTTTTTTTTTAGCTGTGGTGAAGAAGGCGGTGGTTTGTTTACGCATGTAAAACAAAACTTCTCGGTCTGTTTCGAAAAGCTTTCCAAATTATAAGCACAATCAAAGGAAAACACAAAAACATTTTATGGCAACAGGCACATAAATAAAAAAAAATGGTTTGTAACCGCCACTTTTTAACCAGACATTCAGTATCTTCCAGCTGCACCGCCGTGAAATCATTTGCTTTTCATGATAGGAAACCAGAACAATTAACTGCCGTTTCTATCTCCAACTTTGTACAGCAAGTTTTTTTCTTCAGTAGTCTTAAAGCTGCCTAAAGTGAGAGACAAAAACTGCCAGGGAAAGGGTTTATTAACACTATTATCGTGTAAAATAATTAATTTATTCTGACATTCCCAGCACCCTTTCATGATGCAACAGTCTGAAACGGCCACAGATACGTGGTGATGGAAACTGAGAGTTTGTTGCAGGCGGCAGCTAAAGATGTGCAGATCCACAGGCTCAGACTAAAGAGGCTTTTTTCCCTTTAATGCTTCTGTCCTTTAAGACGGACAGATTAGTTTAGTATCAGGTGTCAGGCTGCAGCGGCTGCAGACAGACAGACACCTGCCCTCAACACAACACAGTGTGCGCTACCATCCACCGCGACACACACACACACACACACACACACACCTTAAACCCTGCAATACTCTACTGCCAGCAAACTCTTTTTTTTTAAAAGATGAATATGCATGAAATTGTTTTGTGAGCAGATTAAGTGGAAAAATTAAATTAATTAATTTTCTGAGCTGCAATTCTACCATCACTGGAGGTGAGGTCTTTGTACTTACAAATAAGTCTAAGAAATATTTTATTAAATAAAATAATAAGGAAAAGTCTGTTTTCCTCCTGCATAAAGAAAATGTGTACTCAATACAATTGAAACTGTAATAAAACAACAACAAAAAACAAACTCCTGCAGTGGGATTGCAAAGAACAGTTTTAGATTTTAAAGTTAAAGAACAGTTAAATTGTGCACCACCAGACTCCATACAACTATGGCATCATATTACTAAGAAATGCATGATGATCTCTTATTGCTAATGTAAATTGCTGCATCGTTAATTCAAACCTGCTGCACGTTGCAAAAGTGCATCCATCTCAACGGCCAACCCATTGATGTCTCTCCATGTTCCTTGTTGTAAAAGAAGGAACGTCCTGAACAAAGGCGTCGTGCCGTGACCTATTTTACAGAGGACGGTCTAATCTCAGTCTAACGACAGCAGCTTCTCATTCACAGCCAAACCGTCAAACACCAAGCGAAGCCTTGTTTAATACATGACCGTAACCACCCGAGAGGCTTTTGTCACTCGTCCTTCGCGCACAACAGGCTAAAGACAAACACCAAAATCTGAATCTGACTGTGTGTGTTCTGCACTGTCAAAACACGACTTTGGCTGAACTGCGATGCATGCAGGTAGTTTACTGCCTGTGCAAGTCAAAGAGTGTTTCCACTCAAACCAAAAGTAAGTGGTTATGCAGATGACGACGCCAGATATAATTACTACCGTTCTGAGATTTGTCTGCCTCAAACAATGTGGCTTATACGTCTTTGTTGACTGCCACTCCAAGCAAACACGCCCTTTAAGAACGGTGCCAACAATTTAAGGCAACCTAAAAAAAAAAAAAAAAAAAAATCTCCACCTAAAGGTTAACAGCTGCTGCAGAAGCATCCACACACCCACAACCGTTTTTTTTACAAAGTGGATCAAGGGCAGATTTTATATCACAGTGCTACGCCTTGAAAAAAAAACAAAAAAAAACTCTTCATGTGCTGGAGGCAAATTGGTGGAGCATTCAAGTCAGAAAGAAAGGCTTATAAAGGTTGGGTCTTTGGTGCAGAGACGACACGCTGGCTTTGGATTTTCTGATGAATAATAGCAGTTACTAATTCTTTGTTACTCTCTTACCAACTTCTTCCAGTACACAGCATTCTGTCAGGTCGTACTTCAAAAACCCACTGTGATGAAACGTTCGAGATCCGTCCACAAAAACGGAAATGATTGCGGAACAATTTGGCAGAAATTCTGACGCTGTGACAACATGGGGCTGTGATTTTAGCGTCAGCCCACAGTTTTTACTTTCTGAGAAAGACTGGCGAGGCGGAGGAGGGGGACAAAGGGGAGCGGAGGTGGAGGTGCGCTCAAGGAAAGAAGAGAGAGAAAAAAAAAAGAGTCAAACACAAACATGTAACTAGATCTCAGAGGAGCGGCGTGATGATTGAGTCACTCTGCTGTAAAGTTGCCTAAACTCTGTAACCCCCTCGCTTTTTTTTCCAGGATAACGGAGCCTCGTCCTTCGACGCCACGCTGCGTCCTCCACGCACAGCTGATCACAGCATTTATCTGGGTGTAAAATCAGCTGTTTGGGGGCAGGATATAGCGTTTCTCCTGACGCTATTCCTGCCACATTCCTCCGAGTCATTCTACCCGCTCCTTTACTCACCCCCCCCCTCTCCTCGCCCCCACCTTTATATAGAGGGGGCGAGTAGTGAGAGACGAGAGCAGGGACCTTTGCTGCGGAGGGAGGCAGGTGCTGCGATAAACTGTTGCCCTGCAGCTACGGCGAAAGGGGGGGGAGAAAAAAAAATCCAGAAGGAAAAAGAAGAAGAAGAAAAAAAAATGAATTTCGGATTAAACATAAACCCAGAACAATACAAATAAGTCCCCCAGGGCACTAAACAGCGAGCTGCATTCTAATGACTCAAGAGGAAGACACACCTCTGCACAGGGGTGTGGAGTGGCAGGAGGGGGGGGGGGGTTTGATGGTGGTGCTGGCGAGGGGGGATGAGAAAGCAAGCCAGCACTGCGACCGCCGTGGGTGCTGCCCATGGTGCCGTGCCAATGGGCCGCTGGCCTGGCCACGCCCCCCCCCGCCCCCCACCGTCTCTGGCGTGGAGGAAAGTGGGTGGTGGAGGTGTGGCCATTAATCACCAGTTCAAGAAGGGATCACAGCCCCCCTCAGGGGTTGTGTAGGGTAGCGTTATTCAGCGTGGTGGAAAGAAAAAAAAAAAAAGAGAGGAGAAATTATTTGCTATTTTTTCCGACTTGGCTGGACAACAGCATTCCTCTGCTGGGAGGGGACTGAGCACGTTAGGGCCGAGTGGCTACACGTGCGTCTATAACGCAGGTCACACGTGTACCGTGCAATCGGACACCACGATTCAGAATGTCCTGCGTTAGTGTTTTCCCAACTGAAAATATTTTTCTGTTGTTCACAGTTACAAATAACAAATACATCTGAATCAGAGGTCAGAATGAGATGCAGTATTTACAGGTTACTAGCAAAATTTCAATCATATTTGCAAGACAGTCTCAACTTTTCTGGGGTTGTCATGGGAGAAGTGGCTGGTCCTTCCAACACGACTAGCAACCATAATTTGTTGGAGGTATTGTGGGGTTGGGTGCAATTTCATGTCTCTTGGATTAAATGGTTAATTGATGGATAATTATTGCATAAAATACATTAAGTCAAGTACAGAAAATAAACATAATTAAAAGCTGCAAGCAGCGTTTACGGGACTGAGCCTAAGTGGCGGCTGTAGGTGGCGCTCTGGAGCAGGTCCCACTTTCATTTTTTTTTTTTTTTATCACATGCAATAATTTTTAGGAGCCTTGACATGTGTGCAAAATTTGGTAAAAATCGAAGGTAGAAAGTCCCCATTTTCTCTATTGAGCGGATTTCACATCTTTTTTTTTTTTTTTTAAATAAATGAAATTTTGGGGCAGGTCTGTCCTGCATGCAAAATTTGGTGAGTTTTGAAGTATTGGAAAGGGGTCAAAATGGGGTTAATTATTTTTTTTGTTTTGCTTCAGAGCTGGTCCTACTTGTCGGGGCTCGGTCCCGAATTAACATGAAATGAAAAGCGCGAAGGCTACAGCAAGAGCATTAATTTAACAACCTTTTTTTCTTTGCTCATCAAAAAATTTGATTAAAAGTCTGTGCTGCCTTTGGTGTTTTCAGTTTTCCGGGTTGAAAAAAAAAAGCATCATTATTTATCATTATTATTATTGATGCACGATTAATTGCAGAGTTGTCATATTCTAGTCAGCCATACACTATCAACCTTCTCCGGGAGCTTTCAGTCCCTGGGGGGCCTCTCTCAAACAGCAAGAAAACAAGACGACCAGGCCCAACCGTTGGTATTTCTTTTACAAAAGCCCCGGGAAAGTCCAATACTAATATCGAAAGAAAAATCAAAAAGACTCTCTGGTATTGGGTCTTTGGAATTTACCACTAGAAGTTCCAGCCACTCAGAGTGAAAGTCTCATCATTTAGTCTGCAACTATGAATAGTATAAAATATTGCAGCGAAATAAACATTCACACCGAATGTGGAATCCGTTGAGTCGAGTCATTCAGCCTAAAGAACGGTTATCACTATCCGGATTGAAGTCCTTCAAGTAGTTTGAAAAGAAAAAGGAAAAGAGGTACTAGTGACTTAAAACAAAATCAGGAGGACATTCTAGGTGGCAGGGTGGAAGGTCACTGCTTCAACACTGTCTTACTGATGGCACAGACAGTTTGCATCAAATGTCTGCAGTCAGGCTGACAGTTGGAAGTGATCGCCACTGCACGTTGAACCCATGTACTGAGGCCATGAAGGTCATGTTTCCTTGAGTGATGAAAGCATGTGCACTCACAGTGAATGTCTCCTCAGGCTCGTGCATGGTTATGCAGTCCATGCTGATCTGGATGGTGTTCCCTCCAGATCCATCAGCCGGACTGTCGCTGAAGTTCAGCTCTATAGGTTGAACCGTGTGGATGGCAGATCTAAGTACACCAAAAAGAGAGAACATTTTTAAACTCAACAAGGTTGTTGTTTTTTTCATGCATTTTCACAGCAAAGTTGTTTGTGTGCATCGACTCACTGATCCAGCATGTCAAACAGCTGGTGGACCACATCTTGATTGAAAAGGTCAGTTGTCTGTGAGGACTGGTTCTGGGACATGGCATTGAGGAAGGAGCTGTCTCTCCAGGACAGGCAAGATGGGTCCCTCAGTCTGCAAGAAGCCAAATGCAACAGTCACCAGTGTTTGTTTTTTTCAATCCCCCCAAAGACATGACACGCTTTTTTACTATTCAAACAGATAAAAATTCAAAAGTTGCAGCGTCAGCAGGCAGCAGAGACATTGTCGTGCATTCACATTCGGCCACCCAGCCAGCCGAGGAGAGGAGGAGGAGGAGAAGTCCCTGCTGGCAGCCATTCATAAAAGAGAACTCCCATTGTGAAGAAGTCAGCCTGCATAATGCAGAATATTTGTACTACACATAATGGTGATTATGCACCATTCAGGCGCAGGCACTTTGACCTGCTCCCCTGAAACATTACACCTGCCTCACAGCGCAGCCTGCCATTGTTCCCACTGAAGTGGCACACGCTGCAGTCTGAGGCTGCCGGAATTCCCCCCCTACCCAAGTCTATATGATAGCACTGCTGTAACTTCTGGTATGTGTACAGCTGGACAGACTCTGTGCTGCTGCTGCTGCTGCTGGGGCATCATTTGAAGCTGGCACTATTTTAAGTTTTGGAATTCCCCAACACTCTGATGAATGATATTAATACCTGACTTACATACACAGACATATCAGATAGAGCAAATAAATTGCAGATTAATGTGACTGTCAGAGACCAAATAACTCAGAAACTAGGTTATTCTAGCAGACCACTGAGATTAATCGTAACCCTGTTTATAGTCTCTGCAAAGCAAGCATCACAAGGACGTTTGGACAGGCTGAGAATGGCTATACCTACGTGTATGATAATAAAGCTGTAGCTAATGATTAAGGTTTACTCCTGAATTATTGTCGACAGTTGAGCAAGGCTTAGTACCAGGCTACGTGGACCGCAAACGACAATTTTCTGGCATTCTAAATATTTATAATATTAATATCTTGTTTTGTTGTTCAGGTTTAGCACCAACTTTCAGACGTCTCAAAAATAGACGTGACCTTCGAGCGCTCATGACAGCGTTAGCTCTTAACTCTGTCAGCTAACGATGCTACCATGGCATCGCACGCTCAAAGTTGGAAGCTCACGTTCGTCGCTGCGGTTCGACCTCCCAATAGGGTTGCCACCCGTCCCGTTTTTCCCAGAATTGTTCTCTTTTTTCACCACCTGTCCCGGGAAAAATAAAATCTCTCCCGGGACACAACTTGTCCCGTTCTTTAGGGAAAATGACAAAACCTCATTTGATTTCCGTCTGTGGTCTAGATAGGGTTGTCAACCCTCCCGTAAAATACGCCATTGTCCCATATTTGGCAACTAAAAAACCTGTCACGTAATGAACTGAGACGGGACGCACTTCACTTTGTCCCGTATATTTCGGGGAGCCCCCCTGTCGTCGATAGACTTGAGAGATCCCCCCCGAGATGGCAACCCTACCTCCCACAAACATACGTTTCGTCCCAACTGCCAACAACTTTCGGTCGTGGTATTCGGTCGAAACATAGCTTTGCTGTATCCTGGCAAGATGGCGCTAGCTTGAGACCTAATTTCAGTATGACGCTAACAGGCCAAGTAGCATTACCAGATATGGCGGCGTCAACTCAGCGCACGTATCACGCTCAACTACTTATGAAGTGGTTCAGTTTAGATTTTTTTTTTTTTTTTTTTATTGACCGTATTTGACAAACATTTACAAAAACCCTGCTTTGAACTTACTATCTTGGGTTTAGACAGCGCAGTTGGGGCGGAAGAAACTCAAGATGACGTCTACAGGTAATGCGTTCAGTGACGATGGTGCGGAAATGATGTAATTTCCGCACCGTCGTCACACTTTCAACATCAGGTTACCTTTAACGTCAGGTTACCAGCAGTGTCACGTACAGCTCCGCTCATCTTTATCAGGCGTGATTAGGTTTTAGAATGTTTGAACCCCTTAAATCCCTGCCTGTTTTTAGGCTCCTGTTCGAAAATTGCATACCCATAACCATAAAGTCTATTTGAATATTTTTTTGGTGTCATAATAAAAGAGACACTATTCAAATGTCGGTATACATGTCAGTGGTTACGTGCAATTGAAGATGGCAAACTGATTTTTTTTTTTAAATAGATAGATAGATAGATAGATAGATAGATAGATAGATAGATAGATAGATAGGTATCTCAAGTTTTCTACCGTAGCTATCCCATATGGGCCATTGCTTTCTAAGTCCAATATTTCATAAATGCCACTCCTGTCAGAGAGAATCGAATGCTGGGAAATCCCTGATTTAGAGGAATAAAGAAGACGACACTCGGTTCATATAATAAATGTGAAATTGCACCGATGCCTTTAACGCAGCAGGTGTGGCGTCATCCTTGCTAATGGAGAGGGATTTAGGTGTGGTCCTCCCTGTTCTGCCCGGCTGAGGTTCTAAAGGCTTAATTTGGTCTTTACTTTCCCCTTTGTAATAAGCCATGAGATAGAAATCACTCAGTAGTAACTTCATTAGTGACTTTTCAGCTTTCCGCCATTGTCTATTGGCCAATCAAACTCCATTATTATTAGAGCGGTTGCAGTGCATCATGTCCAACAATAGCCCTCTAAGCCGGTCTAACAATCTTAACATTACCATTTAAAAAAGCTTCCCAGTGTGATCCTTCCACTTTTAGTAATGCTCGAGACTTTTCTGCAAGTGGTCTGCGTCAAGAACAGAGTGAACTAAGTTTTTTTCTTTGACCTTGCAATCGGCCCAATCCATAGGGTAAAATTAATATAAAAAAAGCCTAAAGACTGCACTCAGAGTTGAGTCGTTCTACTTTATGGGTTTATCCTGGTCTTAGCTGCTGTTTGTCTGCTTTCTGCTCTCAGGTTTCTCAGAGTTTTTTTTTTTTTTTTTTTACTTGGCCCTAGGCGAAGGCTGTTCAGCATCCACTTAAAGACAGAGCAGCGCCTCCAGACGAGGACGGGCCAGAGGTCAGCACTAAACAGGGGAGGCCATTGTCTCCTGGCAGCTCGGGCACACCGACCGATGAAAATGCAATCAAAACAAACAGGCCAGCCGAACGGCTCTCTTCTCCTGTGTCCTTATTAATCACTTGTTCAAAGGCCTCGGACCCTGTCCCCCCTCATCCATCAGCCCCAGCTGGAAGAGGGACATGACTGCAAAACAATAGAAAGCCCCCCAAAGTTTCTCCTCTGCTCATCCCCCCTTTACTTTTTGTACGAGCGAAACAGTCTGAAGGCAAATCCTCTGGGGCGAGGGGACGCACACACATTCCTCCAAAGTTTGGAATGCAGAGAAAACAACAGAGAGGAGCAGAATTACAAAACAAAAAAAGAAATCAAGAAATCAAGACTAAGGTGAGGGGTCCGTGTAGGTGTTTTAAAAAGCGTCAAAACTTGCTTAAAATCATAACACAATTCTAAAATATATATGAAACACAAGCACTACAGTTTCTTATTCATTTTGTTTTTAAAAAAGGCTCAGTGGCTTATATAGTTCTGTGGATTTTTTCAAGATACATATTTTAAGAAGGCAAAAATCCTCGGACATCTATTTCCACGGCCGGTGCGTCGGAGGGTGACAATTAAGTCCAAACTGACAAAAAGAATTCCCGCACACGTGTCCAGGTCTACGACCGAAAGGTCGCATTAAAAATTCTGCAAGTTGGCCACTTGGGCGGGAATTCTTTTTGTCAAGATACATATTTTAAAATCATATTAATAATGCTATTCATTTTGACAGAACTGTCTCACAAAGCAGCAGCTAAAGTAGAGCGGCAAATACATTGAAAGTATGAATGAATGATGATACCATGACAATTTATTGTAGAGGCCTGCAGTTACATTAAGCTGATAAGGCTGAGACAGACAGACATCTTGATAGATAGAAGTGGTTTTATTAAAGCATATTTTTATCCCTTTTTTTCTCATCGTGCTGTAATTATTTAGAAGTTGTTTTTTTTAAATATTTTAATCAGGTTTAATACAGAACATTAAGCAAGTTTTACATTTTTGTAATTCTCTTTATAACATTTTCTTCAGCTGTATTTAAGGGGAACAGCAATTTTCACCCCAGCATAAACTTTTTCTGCCTGGCACCTATACAGTGTGAAGTATTAAAATTATAATATTATGTGAATATGTAAAAAACAAAATAAGACACTTGTTTTCCAAAAAAATCCTTCCATAATCCTTCCAATCTATAAAGAACACCCTACCCTAACCCTATAAAGATTTTGATTATATATCTCTCTCTCTCTCTCTCTCTCTCTCTCTCTACATACATATATATATATATATATATATATATATATATATACACATATATATTAATTCATTTAATTTTTTTCTTTCAATTAAAATGCCTGCTTGTCTTTTACAGCCAGGTTCCGAGGAGGTCAGCCACCATGCAGTGTACTACAGTGTAATCTGTCCGGTACTTCAGCGATAATGACCCTCTGCACATGCATTGTTGACATAAGTAAGCCACACTCGAAAGCGTATCGGGGGCCGAGAAGCAGCTGGGGAGCCGGGCAGACGTGACTATTCTCGGTCATCTTTGGACCTCCAGACCGTTTACACAAACAGAGGGATTCCCAGCTGTTTCACTGACTGTTATGGCCACATTTGATTTGACTTAAAACTTTACATTAAAAACATTAAAAAAAAAGCAACCAATTTATTGTTTCCAAAGTTTGAATAGTGTAATGTGTTACTTTAATGCTATGATTTTGAGATTTGTGACATTAAGATCCTTCTGACAAATTTGAAAAATGTGCCCCGAGTGGCTCCAAACACACACTAGTATCAACAACATCCAACCTGTAAGTCATCACTCTGAGCATGTGGGCACTTACCGGTGGAAAGGGAACTCTGGGTAGCACTGGACAGCCGTGTAAGGAGAATTCATGTTGACGTGCCAAGCTTCACTTTGCTGAGATCTTCAAAACGAGATCGGCCTGTCATAAAACGCACAGGCGGTGATGGCAGTGCATGAGCGGAAAAATTAAAAAAAACAATAAATAAATAAATAATGATTTTAGAAAATATACACAAACCCAAATAAAGCAATTAATGGGTCAAATGAGCTCGTATTAAAGTGCTGGCGTGTACAGTGCAGAGTGGAGAAACTTTGAGAGATGTTTTGAATTTAGCTATTTTTTTCTTAGGCTGCGCTGCGAGTGGGAGGGGCTTGGCACCCACAATCTGGCCAATCACCTGCTGCAGTTGCGCAAGGTATCACTGGCTCTCAGTTGCTAGGATATACATATCAAGCAAGTACACTTGACCCCAACGCCTCCGCAGTCGACAGCCGCTGTCCTGGAAAGCTCACCCCGTCCCGTCCCGTCCCATCCTGCTCCGCTGTCCGGCTCAGACACTTCCTGCCCACACTCCACAAGCGTTATTTGTTTTTTTGCAAGTTGATGGCCCCTCCGTTGCATCATACCTCCAAACAGGGACCCGGGCGCTTCAAGCATGCCAAACATTGCTGTTAACATCCTGCAAAAGACACAGAGACCGTTGAGTATGTTCCACACAGAGACACACAGCAAAACAAAAACCACCCAAATATTCTATTCAAAGGATGTGAAACCAAGATCTTGCTCATCTGAGACGCAAACTTGGCGGTCGCTGCTAACAGAGAAGGCCGCTGAGCGAAGAAAAAAAAAAAAGTCCTCTGCTTGGAGCTCAGGGTTAAATAGATGCACAATGTGAATAATTCTGACAGGGTTTTAGGAACTTCTTGACGGTTGCTGACATAAGCAGACAGACTGTACAGCATCACAGCACATTCCCCCCGTGGGACGGACCCCCCCCCCCGGCCCTCTAAAGCCAGGGGGTCATGTGTGTCTTTTTTTTTTTCTTCTTTTTTTTTCTTGGTGAAAATGATCCTTGAATGAATCAGCAGGCTAAAATAAAAAGTTAGGGTCACAGCGGGGGGACGGTGAATAAATAGAGGTGGTGTATCCAGGGAACACAAACCTCTAAGCTGCTCTCTTGTACTTTTAATAAAGACACAACAGTCCCGCTCTCTCTGGCCTTTCGCTGCCTGCCTTGTGCACCTGTGCGCGGCAGACATGCACGGCGAGAGGCGGCCCGGATGGTGATGTGACAAAACGCTAACACAGCTGTTATTTTGAGGCCATTGGAGTAAGATTTCATGCCAGAGGATAGCGCTCATACATTTAATTAGGTGTGAAAAAGCCCTGAACTGATCTCAAATGGATTTTTCTTAAAGGCCCCATTTTACTTTTTTTAAAAATTTTATTTTATTTTATTTTTAACTAGTTTTAGAACTCCTCAAATTGTAAAGACAACAAAAAAAAAGAATATTTAGCATCTGTTTCCAGCCTCCTGCTAAAACTGATTCTTTGTTTTTGTAAATACAGCATAACATGTGGCCTTTAATCCGTTTTGTTCTACTACTACTAATAATAATAATAGATCTTATTTATAACGCACTTTACATTTGTGGGCAAATCTCAAAGTGCACTGGACACTAAAAAGAACTGATAATAATAAAAACAAACAGCAGAATAAAATGAACAAATCAATGAAAACAAACTAATTATAATTAGTTCCCTTCTAATTAGGGATTAAAACAGGGGTAACAAGGTGGTGCAGTGGTTAGCACTGTCGCCTCACAGCAGGAAGGTTGTGGATTCCATCCCAGGGCTTTGTGAAACCTATGTTTCTTTGAAGATCTTCCAGTTTTGAGACAAAGCGTAAAGGTGAACATCTGTTTATTGAGGCTAAAGGTGCACAACAGGACAAAATTGTTTTGTAATCTGTTATGTAGCTCTTCATTCTGTTGGTTCTACAACTACAAATCTCTGCCAGAAAGTTTGTTTTTCTATCACATATTCAACATCTCTTGGCTATGAGACAAAATTCAATGCGGAAAATAAATGAATAAATCTTTTTTTTTTTTAAATCATTTGCTCATGCTCTGGCATCCCAAGCCGGAAAACCACTTGTCTAAACAACCAGTCTTAAGGTTCATGACTGTTTAATACATTATTATTGACATTATTAACCGCCGCTGGAACATCTCACCTTCGATCCGTGAGTGACTTTGATAATGACGGGAGGAAACCCATAAATCTTTTTCACACGCTGCATTTTGACCACCCTCCATCTCCTCCATGTCCACACACAATAAGGACAAAGTGACCTCAGGAGGTCATTAAACCCGATCCGCTCAGCCGCGACATCTGAAACCATTACATCATTAATTACTCCAGGGCTCAAACACTTGCGAGGCCGTCACGAAGCCCCTCTATTACTTCATTCGAGATGCATGTGCGTGTGTTTATGAGCTGGCGGCTACGTCAGCGGCACCGGTAGGAGTCAATGCATACGTCCAGTCTCCCAATTTGAGCGCGATAAGTCGCCTTTAATCGCCAATTTAACAGCACCAACGACCGGTGACAAAGATGACGGTACGGCTCCATATCTCTCAAATTCATCGCTGCTGTGAGTGTTTGTGTGTGTTTTCATACTGTATTTGTCCTCCAGGCATTACGAGGCCTCTCCCCCCCACCCTCCCACTGCCCACCCACTCACGCTTAAAGCCTTATTAATGTCAAGAGTTTACATACGGGATGCCAGGAGGCAGTTGGCGGAGCAGCTGATGAAGCAGGTCCGACACTGGTTGCACACTGTTATCGCTGTCACTCACACTCACACACACCCACACACACAGCGCAGCATAGTCAATCAAGCTTGCACTGTGTGGGGGGCTACAGGGTGCATACTTCTGTGCGTATGTGTATATATTCCAGTTGGTGACTAATGCGGGGGAAATCCAGATGAGTCAAAACGACCAGTGTCCGGTGCAACGTCTGAGAGGTGATAATTTACGGTCTCTGCACTAAACTGCCCAGCAACTCGGCATTGTTCACAGCCGCCATCCCCTATAGGGAAACGTCTATTTGTGCAGTCAATTTAGTTAAAGTGAAAAAAAGAAAAAAAAAAGAAAAAAGGAGGGGGTCAGTGGGTGAAATCCTCATGAAAATCAGTTTGAACATTTGATAAAAAGAAAAAAGAAAACGTCAGTCAGAGGAAAATACACTCAGTTCCTGGTTGTCAAAATTAATTTTGCTCCATACAACCAACTAACTGATTAACACTGGAGCCAATGTGACCAGTAAAACCTGTATTTCCATTGACTTACGGTAATATCCCAGCTCCCAGACAATTACTGGTGCTTTCCCACGCTCTGATTCAATTTTGTTTTTTTTGTGTGTGTGTGTGTGTGTGTGTGTGTGAGAGAGAGAGAGCGTCTTTTGTCACGGTGATTTTTACACCTCATATCAGGTTGGAGTCACGTTGGGAAAATCAATCTTGCCTGTAGCAACAGCAAAGACATAATAATAAGCCTCAGGGAAATAATGTATCCAGTGTAACTACTGGCAGTTGGGAGCAGGTTTGCCTGGGACATGGCAGTGTAGAAGCAAAAATAGAGGCAAAACATTTGCGACTATATTTATATGTACATATATACATATATACAGAAACATGCTATATGTATGTATGTATATATATATGTATATATATATATATATATATATATATATATTAAATAAATAAACTTATTTACAGGATTACTACTAAAAGATTCATGGAATACTTCTGCCATTGAGATAAAGTGATAGCTATTTCAATATTTGCAGTCCAGGCTGATGTTGATTATGGAAATAATAATTTACATATTGAAAATATATATATATATGTGTATAAATATTAAATGACTATATTTATATGTACATATATACACAAACATTTATACTAACTACTACTAACTACTAACTAATAATTTACATATTTATAATAGTTACCATCATTTTATTTTTCACCTTTTCTAATCCTTGTTTAGGTTCTAAAATGAACGTATTCACATTAACAGAACTCATTGACCCAAATTACACCTGAATTAAAAGTGATAAGTCAAACAGAGACCCAGGGATACCTGGCAGGCCACATGGGCCTGTAGACAAAACAATAACACCAAACACCTCAAACAAGGACCACAGGGTCCTATTGTTTTTTTTCGCTAGCGCACAAAATCCCATCACGAGCTAAAAGCCGCGACTCTGTCAGAGGAAAAAATAGAAAAAGAAAAGAAAAAAAGTCAAAAATCAAAGCTTTCCACCCAACCAGCCCCAGACCTTAGAGGCAGACAACCAGTGAACCGCAAACCATCAATCACAGCTAATCCAACGCTAAACTTGTCTTTGCTGTCGTTTGATGTCGGTCAACATCCTTCTGTGCTGTGTTAGCAGTGTAATTTCACATGCACAATGAGACAACAAACACAATCATAAGCTGCCAGATGTAAAAAGTGCCTACTGTAATATTGAAGTGTCCCACATTCACCATTAGAATGGCAGCTTCAGAAGTCTGTCTAATCTTTCTTGCTGCTGAAAAACAGAAAATGACACTTTGCCGTTTGACCTGGACACTCACCCCCTCGGCGGCTGTTGGCCGGGGACAGAGTCTCCTCACTCTGGAAAAAGAGGCCAACGATCAAGTGGTCTGGCTGCGTAACACTGCTCAATGCTCACAACAAGGTCAAAGCAAAAAATAAATAAATGCTCTTCAGAGTTCTTGGAAATAATTAAAAACCAAGTGACTCCCAGAGATTACCAACACACAAACCTACAACATTATGCCAATGGTGGTGGTAAAACTCTGAATGTGAATGTCACAGTTCACAGAAGGTTTGTCCAATCAACTTTTGAGTTTAAATCACCAATGACATGATTCTAGCATGCAAGAAATTGCAGACTTTGTCGGTACCATGTGTGCATGAGACATTTCATTTTCTACGTAAACTAGAAAATTCTTGGTTAATGCAAATTGGTTACTTCAGTTGCGGATCATTGGATGGTCCCTCAAGTAATCAATGAAATTACAGTTGACAGAGTATGTTATTGGGCCACTTCAAGAGTATGAACTACCCATAATTTGTACATAGCCAGTTTACCCGAATGTGATCATCTGCCAATTTGGAGAAATCTGCATCACTCTGGGGGCGGAGCCGGGCGATGTTTAACTGGGACGGAGCAGGTGTTCCCGGGACGACCTGCTTCAGCACTTCTGTGAGGTAACACAATCTTTTCCAACGTTAACTTTCAGAAATATAGTCCATGATGTAAAAGTTCTGGAGCGGTGTTTAGCATCCACACTGCCGAGTATCCCGGCAACAGGCCCAACAAGTGTGATTGGTCGGCCCCTGAACCCGTTAAACAGCATGTATGGCACTGGGACATAATGATGCCGACACATCCGCGAGCATACACCCGCTCCGCATGTAATGTAAGCGAGGGGCTGAAGTGTCCTTTGTCACCGGATAGGCTTTAAAAATAAATGCAGCCATGCACATGGGCTGCTTGAATGAAAGTGGATCTTTCAGAGGTATTTCTTTGAGTCTCTGATGAGTAGATGGATAGAGTTCATCTGTGGCAAACAATCAAACCATCACCGTCACGAAAAACCCTCCAAACACCCTCAAACTTGCGTCCCCGTCTTTTGAGCGGGAAGAGATGAGCATCCAGATACCCCCGATCATCAGACGACAGCCGCTACAATCTGATCGAGCTGATTTCACGGTTCAAGTCAAAACACGAGTCAAGTGATGGAGCAGGAGCCTTCGACTTCGACTTTGATTCATTTTTTTTTTCCCAAACCATTCTTCATGCGGAGAATGTGACCTCAGCTCCATCGAAGGCCTCGGTAATCCTTGCCGCTAATTGACAGGCTTAGAGAATTCACATTGTGATGACCGCATAGGAAAGACGATCCGGTGCGACGGATGGGTATGAGTGTAGTGTCAGGTAGAACCAGGTTCCAGTCAGATAACGTCACCCGCCAATCACTGCCCGTGTGCAAGAGTGTTTTTTTTTCTTTTTCTTTTTTAACCCCGATCTTGCCTCGGTAGGACATGGCAACCCACCGGAGAGTAGCTCTGCTCTTCTCGTCTTACTTCCTCCTATAGCTGCGCAGTGATGCCTCCATCTGCTGCCAAGCCGATGCCGGATCTTCACTGGATATTGATGCTGGGCTGGGGGTGGGGGCCGTGGCAGGGGTACAGGCCACGTTGAGTATGTGACGGGTACCAGCGGACGGTCCTGCCGCGGCCAGCCTAACCTCACCCAAGTGGAATCTCAGTCACTTTGGCAGCCGTTTCTGCAGCGACACCTGGCCAAAGCAGCGACACTGAGCTCAAACACCTTCGGACACATTAAACCGGGTTTGTTTGCAGGTACTAAAAATACCCCAAGTCGGTTGGGATGGCATGTTTAATTTCAGCATCCTGCTTCACTCCGCAGAAGTCACCAGTATTCAAAACAAAAGATCATTTACTTTCGACTGATTTTTTTCAGGATATTTTGTTGCTATTTAAAAGGTTCCCTTCAAACGTTTTCATTCATTTTTTAAAAACTTTTTTATCCAGTAAAGCAGCCTTAAAATAATAAAGCAGCAATAAAGAAAACAGTATATGTAGCACTCTGTTTACAGCCTTCAGTCAAGACTCTGGGTTTTTGGCAGACCTGGGAGAGGTCGATTTCAGGAATCGCTGCCCTTTGTGTCGTCTCAAAGTGCTGATGATTTCTTTGACATGAACTTTAAATTCAGATTGTGTGATGTACCTGTAAAGATTTAAATTAGTCAACCAGGATGTTGATTAGTTTAGCACGGCTGGCATTTCTCTCCAAGTGGCACCTTGTGCAATCTTGTTTTCAAAATGTCAGAATGTCCTTTTATATTTGCATACTGAAGATCAAAGACAAGTTACTTTGCTTCAAACAGCCGCCTCATTAGCGTGATGTAATGTCTCTCTCTTCCAGGGAGTGGCTGCTCCTCTGCTTTCGTATTTTTTTATCAGCGCATCAGCATGTCTTCGATAGCTGGAGCTGCAGTGGTGTCACCGAGAGGCATTGATGATTAACACATTATGACTTGGGGATGATGATTAATCATGGTTAAGCTGGAGCGCCCGCAAGAATCCCGAAGACGCTCCTCCAGGCGTCTACTCCGTTTGTGTTTCGCAACAGCAACCGCAGTTAAAAAACTGCAGAGGAGTGCAGAGCTACCAGCTGCAGACAGACCAGTTTCTTTCTTTTCCTTGGTATTGGCCCCCGTGCACCCCGATAAGAAGGAAACACTTGACGCGTTGACACGCTTGCATGAGCCACGCTGCCGTTGCCTTCTGTGTTTGTTTTTTTTCCCGCAGCGCAAGACAAGAGGCCTGCATTAACTGCGCGGTGAAAATAACAGGTCTGGAAAAACAAATTCTTGTTGTTCTTAGGAAGACTGCAACTGCAGGCCTGGGAGAGGAGGAAGCCTGCAGGACAGGTTCCCTGCTGAGCCTCGGGGGCCCGCCGGTCGTCCTCCGTCCTCGCTTTGCTCAACGGGTTGCACAAACCATCTGAAATATGTGTAATCCTGTCAGACGCTTCATACGCAGCTGAGTTAAGTGATCCCAGAAGATCTCATGCCACCGTCGCTGAGCGCAGACCCCGAGAGCGGCCTGCCTGATGACAAATCCCTCCATCACACACACACACACACACACACACACTCCAACAAATAAATTAGAAAGAAGAGCGCATGTTAAATGGTGTTTTTGGGTGCTGCTCGACATGCACTGCGGGCTTTTTGGCACCCATTATTTCTCCGTTTGGGGAAAAAGAGAAAAGGTGGAAAGAGTGGAAAATGTGATGGATGGATGAGTGTAATCCCCCGTCAGCTTTTTTCCACAGAGTCTGCTGACGCCAAGAGTGCCTCTTCCCAGCCCCACCCCTGGGTCAACGCAGCCAAGTGCAAGGGTGCAACATACACACACACACACACACACACACACACACACACACACACACACACACACACACACACACAGACAAGCAGCTCCAACCGCCTCAGGTAGGTAGGATGGCAGTGATAGGATGGAAGGATGGGAAAGAAATCAACCATGAGGACGGAGAGTTGAAGAGGAAAACTGGCTGTGAGGGGACTTTGTGAAGGCATTGTTGCAGAATGGCACGCACACACACACACACACACACACACACACACACAGGGAGGCATCATCGCACCTCCTCTATCCCTGTCAGTATTAGTCACAAAGAGTCGTGGCACAAAAAGAGAAGCCGTCTGTCACCACTGGAGGCCTCTCAAAACAACGCACCATCCCCACTTATCAAAACAATTTCTCAATAGATCTCAGCAACGCCAGGAAGTGCACATATGTGACTTGAGGGGGCTCGGAGGCGGGCAGGCGGGGGACTCGGTTCAAATCACGGCGAACTGAGACTGGCGGGGGCGCCTGCCAGGGTCTGGACGCGCGGCAGGCAGGAAATGCCGCGGCCATGTCAGCGGCACCTTGTGCCTCGTGGCAGGCTGAGCGGCGCTGGAATGTAAACTCTGTCCGCGCACTGGGAGCTCGGCCAGCGGTACAGGGTGACCAATAGGGAGGCGGGACAGCGCCACCAGCAGGTTCAGGTGCAAAGGACATCTGCACATTAGCAGAAAGGAACTCTGTCCTCAGGCCAGCCCACTAAGGGTCAGGTCTCTGGGACTCACTTTTTATTGGGGAACTTCAAGGTGGGAATATAACCCTTGAAATTTACTCTCTGTAAATTCAAAACACAGCCCCACCCAACATTGACAGTAAAAGCTGGCTTCTTCTGGCCATCAGTCGTGTAATTGGTGATGGTGGAATCTCTGAGTGAAAGTGGCCACAGGCCACATGTTTTCAGATCTTCGACATCAGGCCCTCTGGCCTCCTGCACCGACTCTTTTGCTTTCGCCTCTGTGATCTTGAAACGCAGCTGAATCGTCTGATGTGTCACTCTTTCATCTTGAAAAAATGCACTGTCAGACATTGAGGAACCAGTCAGTTTCCTATTAGTGGTCACCAAAGGCCGGAAGAACGAGCTGCAAGCTGACCTGATGTGGAAGAAGACCAGTGTGTGGAAGTAGTGACTATAATGATGCTGTGGTGTCTCTTCTATCAAGTCTGGATGATATTTTCACATTCAAAGACCAAAGATGAAGAAAAATCATAATTTCCATCACTACAGGATTGTGACACACATTGAAAGTCGCTCTTCCAAAACAGCAGGAAGCTTTCAGCTGTTGCTAACTGGCTCAACTGGAAGTCGACAATCTGACTGGCTTTGCGTTGCATCTGGCAGACGGAACACTTGCCCATTCCCGTTTCAAGGTTATTCCAAAGGGGTTTTCCTTCTCCAAAGGTCCTTCGCCAGACAAATGTGTGGAATACATCCAACGGGTTTGGGAAGAATTCTATCTGGAGTGTCCGGTTGCAGAATTTGTGTTGGGGGCATATTTACTGCTGCTTGCAGAGTGCACTGGGGAGGCGGCAGGAGCGGTGCGGCTCGCGTGGAGTGAAGGTTAGCAACGGTCGGACATCTGGTGAAAATGTAGCCCACAGCTGTCGCCGGTCATGACATCTCTTTGCTGTCAAATTTATCTCCTGCCACTGGGACATGTGCGTGCGACATGCCAGCCATATCCAGGACGTATTTGCAAAACTGTGAGGAGGTTGCTGGGGACACGGTGACCTGAACCAGCTCCAACCCCAAGCAGGAGGCCCACAGGGCGGTGGCTGCTGTTAGGGTGGGGTGAGCTGGGTGGTGGTGGTGTTTTGGGGGGGTCAGAGGGAAAGGCAGGGCTATCACATTCTTCCCTCCCCGGAGCCACAGGTCAGGCCGGGGGATAGTTAAAGTAGAGCTCGGACTGACATCTTAACCTCACTCATAAACTGCTCCACTTGGTGAGGAACCGGGGCCCCGGGGCAGAAATGGCCACCGTTCAGGCCAGTGCGATTAACATTCTTAGAGGATAATAACACCATTTTGACATATGGCCCATGTTTGTGTTTTGTTTTTTTGCGTGTGTGTCTGTGTGGCGCATTGTTGCGCCCGCTATGTATTTTACTTCAATGAGTTTCAAGTGACACTCAGCTTATGAATTAAACTTCAGGAAAAACAAACTTTTCAGATCCAGCCGTGATTTCTGGAGTAGATCATGATGGCGATAGAATGGATGCAATGCCAAATAAATATGAAGAGTTACGACCTCAGATTGTAATACTCAGGTCATTTGACATTGTCCCTAAAAGCAGTGATGGTGCAAAGAGCGAGCTGGTTGGTTTCGGTGGACATGCGGCACAAAAACTATGACATCTAGTGGTAAGGAGATTTTCCACGCAGACTCTTTAATGTCTCAAAGCAGCTGAGTTGCTGACTTCTTATGTCTGAATGCTCACTTGTCAATATGGAAAAGCTTCAGACTGCTTCATTGCTCTGTGCGTGTGACAAAACCAATTCACCTTTTTTGGAGTATAAAGAGACGGTGCTATTAGCCATTGATTTGTTGTGAAAAATGGTTTGATCAGAGATGGACATTTTGTCAAATTAAAGAATTAAAGAAACTGCACTTTTTATTTTCTGATTGTTGTTTTTGTTTAAAAAAAAACCCCAAAAAACAAAAAAACAAAAAAAACGTATGTATGTATCAGGTAGGCATTTCATTGAGACCTAGTTTTACTTTCATTATGTGACACTAGAATCACTGGGACAGCTGTTTCTCGGAAAAATTAAAGCTGCACTTGCAAAGAAAAGCTTCTCAGGAAACAAAAGCAAAAGCAGAGAATTTGTTTTTTCTTGGCGATCGGGTCTAAGAATCAAACTGTTGTAACTGTTGTAACCATTCCAGAATGATAACTGTGGTGGAACTGTGGTGAAAACAAGAGAGCTGTTTACTTTGGAAGGTTCTGCTGCTGTGTTGAAATGCATTACTACCCCTTTACTTCTGCAACCAGCTGGATCCAAGGGGTTTTAAACCAAAGTGTTAATTTAGAAAATTTGAAATGATTACCACTTACAGGGAAGGCCCAGATGCTAAGCTAACCTACTTTCTAAAGCAAAAATATCTGTAATGTGTTTGTCTTCCTCTCAAACTTTTACAGAACAAATACTTTCACCAAACAATTTAACATTTAATTTATCTTACATTTTTTTTTATTTCTTAAAGTTTACCCTTAAACTCTAAAGAAAAAATCTGCCGCAGGCTAAAACTCAAACAATATAAACTCGGCTGAGTTTTTAATGTCGAGTCCTCCTACAGTCAAAACAACAAGAGCGGTAAGGCAAACGAAACGCCCTCAGGTAAATGAGGTGATGTTCAAACGTCAAGCCGGAGCCGTGCACTTTTCTGCGCGCCGCCGCACCAACGGGGGGGCGTTCTGTGCAGAAAAGGGGGGAAACTGTTCCCCCTGTTGGACAGACGGTGAACACTTGACGTGAAACCAGGAGGTTAAACGCATTTCATTTAAAGTTGACGGAGGTCAGTGTCTAGTTGTGCACATTCACAGACGAAGCCAAACGCAACATTCTCCCGCTGCTGCAATAAAATATTACCCTGGGCATTGAATTGCAGAATGCAGACTGATGAGAATGTGTGGTTGGATTTTGAAATGAATGTGGCTTTTGTGTGTGTGTGTGTGTGTGTGTGTGTGAGTGTGTGCGTGCGCACGCGTGTGAGACACTACTGCAGCAGCCTCTCCAGCAGCTTGTCATCGCTGCTTATGCCCTGCCCGCCGCTGACCGTCTGCCCAGCGTCCTAAAAGGAGGATGTGGATGACTGACATGGCAACACAGACTGGCAGTGAAGTCCAACCGTGTGACACATGTAGTACGGCGGACAGTGCGAGCACTGCCGACGCATTCCGGCGAGGAGTTGTGTAAGTGAGCGCCAATTTTTTTTTTTTTTTTTACTTTGTGAAGACACAATCACACTTCTACAACTTTGAACCTTCACTGATGTCCAATGAGATGTTTTTTGACCCGTCCACGTAAGCATGAGGTTTGTTGAAATTCAGTTTTAATCAAGAGTTTATCTGATTTTGGGCCAAATGCAGATTTCAAAAAGTAGATTTGGTTAATAATCAAAAGGCATCCGGCCACATTACTTTTGATCCTGGAAAGAAAACCTGTTGGAACGCTTCTCAAATCCACCAAACTGTAGAAATACTCCAGTGGAAGAGGCCCATTAAAAAAGGGGTGAGTGGTTGAATTGTCACAGTCACATTTTTTTGTTTCACTTCTAAGTGAGTCAATTAGTGACAGTTTAATGCTTTGTTTTGGTGCTATTCTTTATTCTTATTTCAGTCAATGACGCTAACATTGGCAGTGGCAGCAGCAGCAGAAGCAGAAGTCACTTCCTGTCTCTGCCACAACTCAGGCCGGCTGCATGGCCTGCAAATTCACAACAGTTTCCTGGGGCATGCAGCTGCTGGGTTAAAACACAAACTGCATCACAACCAGGGACATGCATGAACCTATGCATCAATATGCAAGAACAAATTGTCTTCAGGTGTCATTTCTGTGGACAAAGGTCACAGCAGAAACCACTGAGAGGTGGTTCACTGTTTCCCAGACACTGTCAACAAAGTTTTCTTGGCACTTGAAAAAGAGTCTGCTAATTTATGCCTGTCAATCAGCAGTTTACGGAAGCATTTTATCCTTATTTCACAATACAGGGAAGCAGCGGTGGGAAAAACAAAACAGAAAACAACAAACGGGCCGCAGCAGCGCCGCCCTAATTTCACAGTTCGCAGACGTCCGTTGACCTGAAGGTTGGACGTTCCCTAAATGTTCCTCTCGGCTTTTGTTTTCCGTAACGAGAGTGCCAGGGTGTGTGCTGCCGGCCTGCGACATTCTGCATAGCTGGGGGGATCTGACACTTCTCCAAGTGCTGTCGCTCCGCCGGGCTCGCCGGCCGCCGCAGACACAACAGTGACAGCTGCAGGAGGGGGATAAATAACAACACCCTCGGCCAGCTCCAGTGCAAGACGACGACGACGACAACAACAACGACAGCAAGAACGAGAACGACACAGCACGCGCGAACAACACGCGAGCGCATGTGTTTCTGGCACATTCGCTGCTTCGCACCTCCAGCAGATGGAAAAACAGCCAAGGCGAGAGAAATAAAAAAAGAAAAAAAGAAAAACGCCTCGGAACACGAGCAAAGCGTTGGCCGTCTTGGCCCGTTAGCGACCGCTGGCTCCCCCGACAGGTGTAACATGTTTGTCAAACAAACACGCACACGTCCATATGGAGTGGAAGCATTTTTTTTATTTTTTTTTATGTGTGTGTGTGTGTGGTGCGACCTGCGAAAGGAAGCCCGCCGTCCAAGCTGGCATATCTTTGAGGGCTTTGAAGGTATTTCTGAGAGACGAGAAGCCTGCGTGCCACACCAGGATCACAGAATTCGTCTAATGTTACTGGCCTCAGGCATCCCTGGCAGCTCGGGTTGTTAGTCGAGGCCGTCCAGGGTCACAGCCACCGATGGGCAGTTTTTTATTTTTTATGTCTGTGTGTATGTGTGAGGCCTCTCGCTTTCTCCATCACATTCCACTTGAGGGAAGTTTAGGTGTTGGTGGGGGAGAAAATCATATTCCATCACATTCTGGAGGAAAAAACAGCACGCAGAACACACAGAGACGTGTGACCTCCGCTTGACCTCCGGCGGAAAACACTTTTGCAGCCAACGGGCCACTGCGGTGGTTCTTCTTCATCTAGAACTGTTTTTTTCTTTTTTTTGTTTTTTTTTGGCTTTTTCACGAACCTGCCAGAACCGGAAAAGATTGTAACTGTCAGATCATTCATGTTGTGGTTTTTCACATTTCGGGAAAGACCCACAAGAACCGCTTGAGCTCGGCATCACGACCTCAGAGTCCAGTCGCGGGGATGAGGCCCATCGCTGTTTTCCCTACAACACTGATTTACTCGCCCGTCTCTCTAAGAACCTTCCGGGAGCGCGGAAAGACAGACAGTTTGTCTCTTTGACTCGACTCGGCTGTCGGCTGGCAAAACGCAGAGTGCCAGTTCATCAGCGTGATAATCTGCAGATGGAGCGGCAGGAGAGCGTCAGCGACATTACCTAGCCCCGGGCGCTCGCTTACCTCCCCAGAAAGGAATGCAATCATTGGCTTTGAGAGTCGTTTATCACTGAGGGTTCGTGCGCTCGCCTTTGATAAAGTCCCACGAGTGAGTCTAACTCTGCAACTTGTTGTCATTGACAGAGAGTTTATGCAGGTGACAAAATAAAATGCTGTGCCATAAATATATATATATATGTGTGTGTATGGAAAAAAAAATGTAGCAAAACAACGTTTTTTCCTTTACTCTTTTGAAAGTGCACCAATCAATCACACAGATAAAAATCAGAGAAGTGAAAGGGGGGTCGTGATAACAGGACTCCTTCTTTCTTATCTCTGCAAGGTGCTCCAGCGTTTTTTCGGGGGGCTTTTTTTTCGGTTTACTCTCTCTGACCCTCACATCACCTGGACCCAGAGGTCTGGTGGACGTGAGCTGGTGACCTGAGGGTCGCTGGTCCAGATCCGTCAGGTAGCCAGGAAGGGAGTCGGCCCGGGGGATCCTGGCGGAACCTTCTGCTGGAAGAGGTTTTTCCTTCCAACCGTGAGGCAATAAAAATGTTCTGATTCAGCAGATAGTCAGAAGTGAAGAAGACAAATATTACACTTTTCAGGACCAAACACGCGGTGCGGTTTGTTAACGAAGGCTAAATCTTGCGACAACTTCCGGGTACAGAACACTTTCTGTGTTGCACACTTTCATTAAAGTGTTCAGTGTCTCTGGCTGGCTGAAAAAATGACACAAGACAAGGAAAACGCGGAGAAAGTGACTGTGTGCCGAGCTGCTACTAAAGACGTTAGCCTAGATGCTACAGCTTTATCAGGTCTGGAAGTGACATTTTCACATTAAAACAAAAATGAAGAAGAGCAGCGAAAGCTTTTCTTGAGGGATGAAGACTCATCTCTTCACACCTGAGCAGCATTAAAAATAAAATACTTCCTCTCGCGCCTGCACATTCAGTTTTGGTCACAGCGTGTTGGTTTTTGCTTCAGCTCACCGCAAGTTTATCAACAGATTTCTCTGTTAGCATAAATGTAGATGACGCAAGCAGGAAAACCTTGGACTTGCAGTAGAATTTATTCTTCGCACAATAAAATGACATCCTACAGATTTACCATCCTTGTCATGGATTAATGTCTCAGTGGTTATGCTGTAAATCTGCTGTCCCACCCCAGCAGTGAATCCTGAGTACAGCGCTGAGAGGAAAAAAAAACAAAAACCCTGAGGTTTAATTCCAGTGAAATACCTCCAGGGCTGAAAATAATTATCTCTGATGGAAAAAAAGAAAACGAAAAGGAAGAAGGAGAAGGAGGAGAAGAAGACGAAGGAGAGGAGCGTCTGAGGACAGAGATGAATCGCACTCAAAATCACACCCACGATCCGCCGCTGCCTCCTGCACGCACACAGATCTCTCCACGCCGCCTTTTGCATCAGGTCCCAGCGTCGTCTGAGCAGCGAGAGGCTGAAACAACAGAAAATCAAACAATCTTCTTTTTTTTTCTTCTCACTATTTCATCCAGTGCAGCCGACGAGTTGTAATTCTGCGAATCCAAACACAAAACTTGTTTTCTGGTGACTAATTGACCCGCAGCAAAGATTAAATCTCGACTATTAAAGAATTAAAAGGAGTATGTCCATGGCAACAGAGCAAAATAAACACACCAGGCTGGATTCTGCTCAGAATCCTCAGATGACATTAATGCAAGGGGCGGGGAAAGCCTTTTGCCGTGTCCCACAGCGGCCGAGTGCTTATTTATTCTGCACTTAATCCTGTTTTCTGAACATCTTTTACAAGATGAGGAGCAGAAATACAGCCGAGGCTCTTTGCTCCGGGGCCACAGAGGCTCTTGATCCTGGATTAGAGGCAAACTCCCCGTTCTGGGAGGAAGCAGGTCGACCTCTCGGCAGCCTGGGGTTGTGACAGACGATACCGAAGGTGCTGAACTGAACCCAATACTTTACCTGCCTGCTGCACGGACAGCTGCTGTATTCTGGGGACGCTCGCTACTTAACCCTGTTTCCTGAAGAGAAAAGCCGGCGGATCTTTCCTCTCTGTAGAGTGAAGGATGGAGTCAAAGTCTACTTTTGTTTTGATTTTTGTCAGTCAAGTCCATCCGAGGACAAAAGCCGAGGATGTGTCACAAAATCAATAAACCGCCAATAGTACCATAGTTAAAGGAAAAGTTTCCCACTTTTAAATAAAATATGTTTAAAACAATAACAAAGCTACAAGGAAATAATTCCAAACTGTTTATTTAAGAATTCAATCCTACATTTCTTCATGATATTCTATTTAATAATTATTAAAAGATGACATTTTGTTTTTACACAACAATATTTTTAGCATCACTCCAACAAGGATAGCTACAGTATTTGTCCATCAGGTTGAGGGGCTTTCTAAAAGAGAGGCCCCACCCACAAATGCCAACAGAGCCACTTTAACAAAGTTCCTCATGAAATATGTTCTACAGCAGTTGAAATCATGACTAACAGACTTTCAGATTCTGTCATTAAGTCCAGAGCGAAAAGATAAATAGTTTAGCTTGAGACCCTTGGGAGAAAAAAAAATAATCACCCATCTCAACAAAACCATGAAATATGTGTTTGTATGTTTTTCACAGGCACTTTCTAAATTAGCTGTTGATGAACTAATGGAGGCTTCAATGATCGGATAGGTGAAGACGCTGCAGCAGTAGCAGCAACAGCTGGCTGCGTTTCACTTTAACTTTTCACACCACAGGCACATTGTGAAAGACACACCACACACACACACACACACACACACACACACACACACACACACACACACACACACACACACAGTTGACTAATGCCTTCAGGCTTCAGTATCTTTCCCATCGCACCTGAACACAATGACTAAATCATACGGGAAATGAGCGTTAGTCGTCAACCTGCTGATCCGCGGCGTCACGGGTTAATGCCCAAAACGATGAAGCAACAGCCGAGATCACCAGCACCCTGCAAAAATGAGCAAAAAACTGTGTTAAAATGTTTAAAAATCCTCAAGAACACACAAAAAAGTTGCTCCCCAAACAGGTGAGTCATCGTCTGACACGTGACCATAACGCACGTAGCCCGGCCAAGCACGTGGATTTACGTGAATAATTTTTTGTCGCACTCCAAAGAGTGTGTGAGTCGGCTCATGGGATGACAGCGACAACAAGGCAGAGCCAACACACACAAATCACGGCGGGTGGGGGGATTCCAAAGCTGCGTGCACTGTAAAAAATACACCGTGACGGATGAAAAAACCCAAAAAAAACTACACTGACGATGCAGCTGCACGCTCCAGTGAATCTCTAAAGGGGGCAGAATGGTTTCGGGAGTCACGGCGGTGGTGGTGAGGGCAAGCAAGGAAAAGAGCGAGAGTCCCGTTGCGAAACAGCAGCAGCAAAAAAAAAAAAAACAACACACTGAGCAATAGCAGCAGCAGCAGCAGCCAGGGATCCATCATCCTGCCCAGAGCCGCGTGTTGACACGTGGACGCTTCACACAGCTGAAGACCAGCAAAGCAAAAGTGAAAAAAACAACAAAAAAAGAGAGAAAACACAGGGAGCGAGCCCTCACTCTGACACCGGGGTGGAAAAATCAACATTTTCTAGAAGTTTAAAAGCATCACAGTAGGGGAAAAAAATACCAACCGAGCTAGTAGCCGATGTTGCCCCGGGCCATGGAGTAGCCCAGCTTGTTCTCGTTGCCCAGGAAGGACATGAGGCCCACGTAGGTCTCAATCAGGATCTCTTGGTTCAGCACCATGATGCCGTTGGCCTTCCCGGGACCGGCTTCAAGGCGTGGAGCTTCAGCGCCGTCTCCCTCAGCTTCTCCTGGAAGGTGTGGATCTGTGGACGAGTGCGTTTGGCTGAAAACACGTTCCGATGTTTCTAGACGACATCGATTCAAACATCGTGTCAAAGAGATTCAGACGGTGCCCAGATTTACCACTTGGGATCTTTACATGTCTAGTATTGTGTGTGTGGATGATTTCAGAAATGCATATTTGTGCACGGTACAACAGGAAGGTATAAGCCAGGTGGCAAACAGAGGGCTAAGACACTGTTACCTGGAGGTACACGGTCTTTTGGAATGTTAATTGTGTGAGGTTGTGCCACCATCATTTAAAAGTAAGAATATGGAATCATTAAAAACGTCCTTTGCGTCTTTAAATTCACCTCAGCAATGTCTTTTGTTCTCTTTTTGTGGAGAAAATATGTGCGAAAACAGTTCTGGAAATCAGTCCTGTATGATCGTCACTGACACCTCGCCAAGGTCAGCTACCACGCCCCCCTGCCAGGTGTTGGCTCCGCCCTCTCAGACCACCTTGTTTCCGTTCTCTCCCAGGACTTGTGGAAAGTCCAACTCAGAATTTTGACAGGGGGCTCTAGACAGAGGGCTAAAAACAAACAGTTTTCTGTTCACAATTTTGTGGTTCCCCACCACAGGCAGCTCCAGGAGATAGCGATAAATCCCAAATCCCAAAATGTAACTCTCACACATGCATTTCACATATTCTAGCCTGTAAGATTGTCAGAGAGCAGTTTGCTAGTTTTGCAGTTTACATTCACTGCATTTTTTTTGGGTTTGTTTAAATCACTTGTGAATTGTCTTCACGTTAGTATTGCGTTTAGCCTGTCAGTGCACTTTGTTGCCTCAGTTGCTCAAAATGTTCCATATCAATACAGTTTGACTTGACTGCACAACATAAACTACCAGGAATAAAACGAAGAAGTTCATGCAGCTGTTGTGTTCAAACACTTATAATACTTTGAGGTCGTCCTGACTACGTTTTTTTTAGCCAGTGGGAAAGGGACTTAACTTGACCTCCCTCACCTCTCGCTCTCTCTTTCTCTCTCTCTCTCCCACCACCCACGCTGAGCGCCCGCTGCATTTACGAGCGGCATCATCGGAGTTTTAAGAGATTGTACACGATTGCTACACTCTGTGCTGACTCACCTGCAGCGATGCCTCATAAAGAGGTCGCTGATGGCGAAACAGCGCCATTGACTTTCCTCCGAAATATTCTCTGCCAAAGCCTGAACCTTCACATTTAAGGGTCACATGTCATGTGACGCCTGGAGTGGGCCGTCCGGTCAGACGCTAACCCAGCTGAACATCTCTATCTGTGTTCCAGGAAGTCCTCTCTCTGTGTGTGTCTGTCTGTGTGTCCGATGAGTCTCACCGCGTTGCTAAGGACGCACCTTCCACTTGAAAATTACTCATGAAATCCAGCTAACGCTGGGGAACAATGGGCCTAAACGTAGCCGGAGCGGCTGAGCGGCCTCACGTACGTCGCAAAGCACGGCGAAGGAGTCGCTGGCGTTCCTGGCGGGGTGGTGGGTGAAGGTGAGGAAGGGGTAGTCGGTGGAGAAGGGGTTCCACCTGGAGGTGAAGGTGGGCTCCCTCGGCCGGTCCCAGAACACTCGCACGCCCTCGCCCTCTCTCCTGGAACACACACACAGAGTGACACGTTCAGCGATGACAAATCTCGTGTTGTCATTGGGGATGTGGAGGAACCTTTCGCTCAATGACCTTCACAGCAAACAGGGCAAAGAATTTGTTTTGTTTTTTCTTTCTATTATTTTCAGGTTGAGATGCCGAGTGGTGATTATAAATGTTTACTTTGCCTCTGGCTGAATTCAGAGTAGCAGAAGCAGCAGCAGCCTATAGGCGCTGTCATGCATTTACTGATTAAATGTCGCCTATTTTTCGGTCTTGGTGAATAAACAGTTTTCCTGTTTGTTGGGGTTGAGCTCTGTTCTCCCTGTCTCTGTCTGACTGCTCTCCAGATTCTCCGGCTTAATTCCTTTCAAAGTCCAAACACAAGCAGGCCGGGCTGATTCACCAACTCTAAACTGTCTGCAGGTGTGAGTGTGGATGGTTGTTTATCTCTGTTTGTGTGTGGTGGCCCTGAAATGAGCTGGTGACCCAAACTGAGACCCTCAGTAGAACCGATGAACAGACAAAAAAAAATTAAAAAAATGGATGGATGAATTTCTTGAGGGGTTATTTCTTGTCGATATGCTCTCAAAAAATTTCCAAGGAAAATATGTATGTATATATATGTGTGTATATATATATGTATATGTATATGTATATGTATATATACATATATATATATATGAATATATAAATATATAAATATATATATATATATATATATATATATATATATATATATATATATATATATATATATATATATATAAATATACATATACATAATTTTATACATATTCAATTAATCTAATTTGAAGGTTTGTCTGTCCTTGGTGAATCTTTTTTTTAAAGGCCCCAGAACTCAAAAACTATTCTGCTATTTGCCAGTAGGGGGAGTGTGACCACTAAATGAACACAGGGCTTTGCGAGATGCAGATTTCTCGGATGGCTTCACAAAGACACCGCGGTGCATCTTCACCGTGTTCTCACACTGTGAGTCGCTGTACGGTGGCGCAATCTGAGCGCCGCAACTCCTTTGGTTAATGGGGCTGCCGGGAGAAAACTGGTTAAGAATGGTAATCCCTTTATCCATGTCCAGCTTAGCAGGCCAAGCGGTAGTTGGCCGGGTTTGACTCCCGCAGCAATAAAACACTAAGGCGCGGTTGTTAACCTCATTTTGGAAAAGCAAATTAAAGGCATTATGATGCCTTCACCGCCAGATTGTTTTCACGGTTAAACCTTCAGTTTTATCGCCTTTGCAGACACTGAGCCCGCTGTTCTGGCTCTTGACACTGGCACAATGTGTCACACACTGTTTGTGTGTGTCACTGCCCTACTGCCTCACTGTCTCTTGTTCTTCTGCCTCTTTACGGTCAGTTGATCGTCAGCAGTGTGAGAACAGTGGGTAAACAACTGCCATCGAGTGAAAAACAGCAGCAGGAAAAACCTGCGGCGGCAGGTTCCGCTCCTCGTTAAAAGACGCGACAAAAGAAAACAGTTACAGTTGCGGAAATAATTAATATCTGCGGCTGGGGTGTTTTGCTCAAACAAACAGGCCGACGGTTGGACTTTAAGCCCAGTGGCGGCGTGAGGGATCACTTCCCTCCGTATCTGATCCGACCCGGCCTTTTCTCTCCCTCTCTGGGACAACATGGCATTTCATTTTTTTTTTCAAAATAAACACTCACGAATTTGTCTGGAAGTGAGATTAATACCCACTTACGGGCCCTTGACAAACAGTGGAGCTGCTCACAGTTTCCTTCGGTTTTATTCACCGAACCCACATTTGAGTTTTTGCCACCTTCGTCACCTGATAAGAGTTTGTGCAAACACTTTAAGGTTTGCTCAGTGCACCGGTGGTGGGGGGGGCGCGCACGCGCAGTGGCCAAGCGTCCGGCGTGCGCAAAAACTCAGATAAGGCAGAATTTGAAGCGTCGCAAGAGCTTTTTTTTTTTTTTTTTTATGGCTCCCTCCTCAGCCGCTGATTGCACTTCGCGGGAACAGTCCCATGCACAAGGTGCACTTTTCTAATTCAGGCCGCCGGCAATCTCCCAACAGCGCCTCAAAATCCTCCCCCCTCCACTCCAATCCGTCACAGCGATGTGCTCATTTTTACCACGCATCTTGTGTAAGAGCAACTTTCTGCCAAACAGAATTACACACCTGAGGCTAAACAATAGCGCTGGGGCTGTTGATATGTCACCGTTCCCTGGGAGAGGCGCCGTCATAATGCAATCCTGCAGCCCTGTTTACACAGCCACCTCCAAAAGTGACAATGCCACCCTGGCTCCGCATTGTGCCACTCCAACTGTATTGTGGGCACGCAGGTAAAAGGAAAAAAAAAAAAGAAAAGAAAAGAAAGAAAGAGGAAAAGAAAACTCTGTACAAAAGCTGGAAAGGACGATTATGTTTCAGCAGAAAAGTGGGTGAGGATGGCGGGCTTTACGTGTGTACACACTGCCCTTTAGAAAAGCACACAAGCACCAGGCCCCGAGTATAAATGAGGATATTAAAAAAGCTTTGGTAAATTCCACAGGTAAGCTATCACTGGGAGAGGGACCGGCCCAAACAGGCAGAGCAGGGCTGGGTTTTCCAGCCAGAGGCCTTGGAAGTCCTCACAGTGCGAGGGCAGGTTCGACTTTCACTGCACCTCCACCTGCAATAAAGTCATGGAGAAATGCCCAAGACGGCCTCAGAGTTCGGCTTTACGAGTTTTCCCCGGAAGGGTTTGCATCAAAACAAGACCCCCACCGCCTCATCCTGGGAAAAAAACAACAAAAAAAAACCAAAAACAGCAAACCCAAAGTGAGGACATCACCGGCCGCTGACCCTCCCGGAGCAGCTCCACTTTATCTGCAGTGTTTACACAAAAACACACACATGCATACAGAGAAAAACACTGTATTCTGAGCTCCAGGACAAGTGGCAAAAAAAAAGAAGAAAAAAAAAGGGAGAAAAAAAATTCCCCCAAAGGGCTTTCTGGCAGTTCAGACTCATAAGTCAACACGCAAGATAAATATCAAGCCCAGCTCCAGTTGTCATGGCAGTTGTCCCACATTGTCTCGGAGCGAACAAACAAATCTGCCGTGATTGCTCAACAGAGCCTGCAGCTTTGTCAGCCACCCATACATGTATCCATGCAAAAAAGGATTCATTCGACATGTGAAGCGAGTGAGAAGGGGAAAAAAAATGGGAAAAGGGGACGGAGGAGGAGGAGGAAGGGAGGGAGAGAGAGGGGGGGGAGAGCAGCGACACAAAGAAAAACACGGAGGGCTGAGCTGCGCTGGTATGCAACCTTTTCATCAATGGAGCAACTTCTTTTGTCTTTTTTTTTTTAATGACGCCCTTCAACCGTGCAGAATTAACAGTGCAGGCGAAGGGATGCAAAAGCTGCACAATGCTCTTGCAGAGACCATTGTTGGTCTTATTATTTTCTCCTTACGCTACGAGCAGAAAACAGAGAGAGAAACTCTGCTGCTTTCACAAGCTGTCAACATGTGGAGATGCCTGCAGGCAACAGTCTTCCAGCAGCTCCGTGCAGTGCAGTGCAGTGCAGTGCACTTCACTGGGTGTTCCAGGGTCGGAAAAACAGATTTGAAAAAATTAACTAATACCTGATTGAAATGAAATTTGAAACATTTTCATGAAAATATCAAATCTGACAAGACTCTTTGGCTCTTTGACTCTTCTTGACTGATACAAAACAAACAATTTCAGTGCCTGGATGCATTTTTCAATCTCAAGACCGTTCAACAACCTTGCCAATGTCATCGCGGCTCTCTCAACTTTAAACGTTTATCGGGAATCTCAGATTACAAAGTGGAGTTTCACAGATGAGGGCAGCAGGAGGCGACGGTGGGAGCGAAATGCAGAAAACTGTGATGTTGTGTTTCCAAACATGCCCCTGAGAAAAAAAGCAGCAGCAGCAGCACAATCATACACTTCATTCTTTTTAAAAAATATTCTGCTTATCAAACACATTGCACCAATCAGTGTCGACAGAATCACACCATCATGGAGCTGTGCCAAGGACTTCAAATAATTCAGTGTATAAAGTATTTTTTTTATTTACTGCAATATTTTCCCACTCTCACTTTTTCTTTAACTCTGCAACAGTTATGGTGTCACGATGGTTAGATTTGTTGTTGGAAAAGACGGTGCATTCATTTTATTCGTGTTAAAAAGTTAAATGGAAACCTCAAACCTCATAAACACAATGCAATCAAGAACTTTTTCCTGATAAGTCAGCTTCCATTTTTGCATTTCAGCTTCTGCTTTTACGGAAGTCCTATCACTCACTTTATATGTATCTGAGCAGAGGCCTCTCTGTGTCCGCGGGGATTTGAATTCTACCGGAACATCGTGTCGGACTGACTGCAGCGGCGCCAGAGAAGTGGCATTTCAAAATGCTTTGTGACTGACTGCCCTCTGCTGGCTCGATGTGTGCGCTGCTCCTGGAGAAGAGGCACGTTCGAAGCTGCCGACTTCACAGGCGGACACCTGAGCCTGAGCCTTGTGTGTCGGCGGGAGAGTGTGCGGAGGACTTGAGTCTGAGTTGAAAAAAGTATTTTGAGAAGTTGAAGTTGGGGGATAAATAAGGCATCATCTTCTTTTGAAATCATGTGAAAAAAATAAATAAATAAAAAAAAACCTGGATGAGAAACAGGGGAGTGCGGTGCTGGGACTTCTTCCAGCTTCATAAATATATATATTTCATCCAATAGGAAACAGGGGAACCTCTAGTGGGCCTTCTTTAAAACCTGCACAGCTCACTCTCACTGTTTCTCTCAGACGGGAAGCGAGAAAAAAAAGAATAGATGATGTTCTGGGTAATTAGTTTGTCTAGACGGTTTGGAGTAAAAAGGCTCGGAGAAGCTCGTCCTTCCCACCAGATGCAGACTCGACCGAGTCTCCGCTTCACCTGGAGAGCCTGCGATGAAAAGCAGAATCATCGTCGTCGGGGCTAAAAATACTAGCGCTGCTCCCTCAATGCCTCCTGCTGGCATCGCGGCGGCGTTGTGGGAGGCTGCTGGCAACGCGTGACGAGCCGCCGCCGCGAGGAGGCCGGGCGCCTTTTCTTCTTCGCCTCTTTGGTCTCAAACTTTGGGGGTCAAAGGTTCAAGCAGTCACTTTTTTTTTTTTTTTGCCAAATTTGAAACGGTGCATCGGTGTCAGCCTGTTATAACTGCACAGGTCAGGCGAATTTAAAAGAATTAATTTGATGGTGGACGCCTGTGAGTTTATGGCATCCTTAATGCAGCTCAATAAAGTTAACGAGGCGTGAACGAGCGATTTATGTGTGCAGTTTGGTGGAGGAAACACTGACCAGACAAACAGAGCCTTTGCTGTTTAGCACAGAAAACCCCCTTAAGGCAACAAATCCAATATTCATCGAGCTAAACGTACATAAAAGACTGTAAAAGACTCAATTATGATATTCAAGTGATGTACAAAAAGCCACAATTACCACAAAGTCTAAAAGCTGCCAAAGAATAGTGGAGAGTAGATACAGTTTTAGGGTCTCAGGAGTATAAACTACGGTCATGACAGTCATGTGTTAGCTAAGTCTGTTAGCGCTAAGACGAGCATTTCAAGCTCCGCCTGTGGTGGTTCTGTTCTGAGTGACACTGCCTAACGGAAAAATGCTTATCACAATGATAAGCGGTTCGGCCAAAAACTGTTGAAGAAAAGACGTAAACGAGCGGCACGGCGGCGGCGGCTCAGTGATCACATAGGTTTTTGTTTTTTTTTGGCGGGAAAGTGGGAACAAAGTTTTCGCTCGTTCCAAAGATTCACCACTTTTCAAGTACACTGTTGATCAGCTTCTTCCAAAAATAAGACGGAATGACCCAGACGAGAAATAAAAAAAGATAAGAAAAAGAAAGGAGACAGGTCCTGGGAGAGGAGGGAAGACAAGGGAAGAGCTGGAGATGAAGACAGAGCGAGAGAGAGAGGGTGAGAGAGAGTGAGAGAGGGAGAGCGAGAGGGAGAGAGGAGCCGTTTGAGGTTGGAGTCTTTCTCATTTGAAAGCGTCTCTTTACTGTCAGGCTCCCGCGTGGCTTCCATCGGGTTTTATGTATAATTCAGCGTAATGCGCAGAGATAAAGCCTCCAATAAAGGCGCGCGAGCGGCACTCTCTCTCTCTCTCCATCTCTCTCTCTCTCTCTCTCTCTCTCTCTCTCTGTCTCTCTCTGCTCTTCGCAGCACATTAGGTTTTATTCGTCAAATTAGTTTTAGTCGGTTTGGCCTCCCTCGAGCCGCCTTTAAAAGGTTCGGATGAAAGGACAACATTAATTTTTGCCACTAATCAGTTCGGCGGCGGCTCCGAGTGACAGCCGCGCACTCCCAACCACCTCGGAAAAAAAAGAAAAGAAAAAAAGGAGAAGAAGAAGGAGAAGAAGAAGAAAAAAAAACCCTTTCGGTCCGTCTCTGGTTGCTGCGGCCGCTCAGCGTGTCCTGATTTGCTCTGTGCACTCGGCCGCCGGACGCTGCAGCACAAACCAAACTCCCCCAGACCCTCATTCAAGTCCTCATCTGCACTTTTTTTTTTCTTTTTACTAAATTACCACTAAATTACTACTAAATCATGCATAAATGGAAAATGGTGGAAAGTGGTTAGAAAGGCAGCATGTTGTAATTTATGCCGTCCTCTCTTTGAACAAAACAAACCAAAGCAAAAAGAAGAAAATGGGTATTAGATAATTTGATCATTTAGAGGGTGGCGCTATACAGCGTTAGCAAGCAGCAGCTACAAACAGCATGCATTAAAGCGTTGAACAAAGCCACAGAGAAAAGGAGATTTCATGTCCACCTTGGAATATGAACTAAGTTAATAAACAAAGGTGGATGTTGGCAAAAACATTTGTTCAATTTTGTTCATCTGACTTTGACTTCTGGACTTTGACAGGACACGTCCAACAATACAGGCCTCCATCTTATCAAACTTATCAAAAGGCCATATAGAAGGAGCTCAGGACAGAAACAGCGTGCGTGGAAGTTTGGATGACTCAGAGCTGCAAACCTGAAGGGTTCATGCTACAAACACCAGAGGAATGACTTTCATTTACAATAGACTCCAATTATCCTTTTGCTCATATATGTAAATATATATTTGGTTCACGTGTTGGAGATTTTACAACTGCTCATTTAATTCCACTCTTTCAGTTCCTTCAGTAAAACTAGTAAAAACAGTAAAATTCTTATTATTCTTATTTTGTAAATTATATATTTTTTATTTCCTAAAGAGTACTTACAGCTACTTTTACTATATTAGGACGGAGTAAATAATGAACTTTTGTGTGTGTGTGTGTGTGTGTGTTTTTTTTACTGTTGCACATTGAGCCACTCACTTGAGCAGCGACGGCTTCGGGAAGGTGAAGCCTCCATGGGAGATGCGGTCCACAAAGTTGAGGGGGATCCTGGTGAAGCGCTCGCAGTTGAAGAGGACAAAGTCGTACTTGAAGACCAGCAGCGAGCTGTCGGTGACCAGGACCAGGCGCTCCCGGTCGTTGTTCCAGTGGTCCACCCTGAGGACAGCAGAGGAGGAGCAGCAAGAGACTCTGAAACCAAGTCATCGATTCGCATGGAGACATTGAAAGTGAACAACATTATTAATGATTCAATTCATGCATCTAACTGAATGAATGCTGAGTGCTGGACTAATAATAAATGTAACTCTCCATCTTTTTGCACTATACAGTTGCTGCTGTAATTATACACATTTCCCCACAGTCTGGTCAATAATGGTCTTCTTCTTCTTCTTCTTCTTCTTCTTCTTCTTCTTCTTCTTCTTCTTCTTCTTCTTCTTCTTCTTCTTCTACACCTTTGGTTTGTTGTATTTGGAGAAGACCAATCAGTCAGTTGAGTTTATACGCCTATATTTTTTTAGTTATTCCATTCACAGCTCTGCAAAACATCACACAGACACGTCTACAAACATCTACAGAGCCGCACTGCCTGCTCAGCAGGACATCGCTTCCTGCCCCTCGGTCTGAATTTCACACCGCAGCGCTGGAGGGGAAGTGATGTCACGTGCAGAGCCGCTGTTGGTGGCGATGGTCGACAAGTATCTCCTCGTGGCGGCGAGCCGTCGTGTTCCCGGCCGTGACTCCGGCAGTTTCTCCTGCTCTGTTGTGATCCGCCGCTTTTGTGTCTCGCTCTTTGTGTTTCGCACAAAGTGCGTTTCAGATGATAGCGCTCCGCTGCGGGTTACTCGAGGTTAATACAAAAAACATGTATAGCAAAAGCCACTCAATTATGCGCCGTAAAAAGCCCCACAATTTCCAAAAATGCTTGCAGCAAAAAAGAACATGCAATATGCATGCAAGCTTTCAAAGCGCTGCTAAATTTTTAGCAGCTTATCAACGAGGAAAAAAGAGAACCAAAAAAACAAATGAAAGAAACACCTTCAAAGCCACAACAGCCAGCTCGCTAAAAGTTCCGCGACACTGATGGAGGTCACTTTATTTCCCTCTCAAATGCAAGACGTTTTGCTTTACAAACGCTACAAAAACCGGTTTGGTTGCACGGATCTTCTTGCAAAGTCTCTTCCAGTCAAGGACTGCTCTGCCGAACTGGTGTGGCTGCTAACTAGTCCAGCTTAGTTAGCATATCAGATTGAATTGCCTTTTACACATGATGGTAGGCTAATTGAGTCTCACTTTGGATTTAGAACCTTTGGACTGTCAACTATTTGCAGTTTTAATCGTCAGCTTTTGATTTATTGTTACAGGTCATAATGGAAAGAAAACAATTTGTATCTTACGAACAATAAACCCCTTATTTCTATGTAGTAAACAATTATGAGATAAAAACAACAGCAGCTTGCTGAATCTTGGCACAATGTTCATAAAGCACCCCTTCCAATTTAGAGCTGAAGCTGAACATCTTAACTCTTCCTAAAGCTTTTGCACAGACGTGAGTCATTTCTAAAGCTCTTTCCAGCCTCCTTTGAGGAATTCCAGCAGCATTATCCCATAATGCACTCTTATCCTAAAGTGGCTTCCGTGGCCTCAACAACTGCGGGCCAAAAATGTAGGACAAACGCTAACGTGTGTTGGACGGAGCTGCATAAACGGGATGCATTATTCATTCTCACATGGCCGGCCTTTTTAAATGCACACTCTGGCAGCAGTGATACGAGCCGACATGTGAAAGTGCACTCAGCAAATGTCCTGCAGTCATTTCACTTTGCTATTTTTTTTATTTTATTTTTTTTTTGGGGGGAGGCAGCTGGATCACAACCTCAGCGTTGATTTACATGACACGGTTGGACTCGGGGGTTTGATGAGGACACTGATATCTACAGTCACTTTCGTCGCCCAGTGTGTGTGTGTGTGTATGTGTGTTATATTTTATTTTATGAAATCAGTTTATGATTTAAGACATGCAACCACTCTGTCCCTGTGGGCAGAACGTCAGTTGCAGTTATAGGCTACATATGTTCCTGATTGATTATGAATGAGAAACACATGATACTGTAAACTTATTACCTGGCAACCCAAATCTAGCTGCTTTTGTTGTTGTTATTCCATTAGTTGGTTTTTGCTGTTTGTTTTGTGAGTTATATATATATATATATATATATATATATATATATATATATATATATATATATATATATATATATATATATATATATATATACACACATATATATATATATATATATATATATATATATATATATATATATATATATATATATATATATGTGTATATATATATATATGTGTGTATATATATATATATATATATATATATATATATATATATATATATATATATACATGTACATGTATATATATTAAAAAAAAAGATATTATCATCAAAATACCATTACACATACTTGCAATTTACACACCACTTAAAGCTAAAATGATTAAGAAATTATTAATGAGAATGATTATGATTAGATGCGTTATCTCGTTTCCCCCACATTACATGGACATTGTATTAATCCCCGAACAATAAAACCGCAGCTGATCATCAACCCGGCCGCTGAGTCAGCAGCTGGTGTCAACTTACTCAGTCATCAGCCAAACACCATGAACGTTGCCATCCACTTCTTTATCCACCAGAGCCTGGATGTCTTTGATGGCCTGATTCACAGTGCCAGGCTGAGGAGACAGACAGAAACACGTGGGTGTCACTTTCTAATTTCCCCAACGTGACGTGTGCACACAAAGCCGGAGGGCTAATCTTGGAGGCAGATGCACAGCCGGGACTGCCGCCTTCTGACAGAGTGTCAACATGTCTGAGTGCTCAACTTAATAGCAAAACAGAATCCTTGCGCTTCGGCGAGCGAAAATGACTGGAAAACAAGCTGAGTGTGCGTTTTCCCGAGTGATACCAGCCAAATTACGCTAGAATTCCTGAAGCGACTAAACGACTGGGGTGGCAGGAGGACTTTTCCTGTCGCTGCACTCAGATATGCAGCAGCACTGTGGCATTTCACTCCTGCCTTTAATGGGATTTTGACTGTAATTAATAGTCATAAAAAACAATGCAGGCTGATGTGATGGTTAGGTGGTTTTCACTATCGCCTCACAACAAAAAGGCCATAGGGTCAAAAGGGCCTTTCTGTGTGGATTCTCTCCGGCGTGTGTGGGCTTTTCACTGGCGTCCACAGTCCAGAAACGTGCATGTGAGGTGAATTGGAAACTCTAAATTGTCCGTAGGTGTGTGTTAGTGTGAACAAGGTGTAGTGTTTGTCTTTCTGTGTGGCACCTGCAATGAACTGGCTACTTGTCCAGGGTGTGACCTGCCTTTGCTTAAATACAGCTGGGATTGGCTATAGCAATGAGTGCAGGAGAAAGTAGAAGGCGGACGGATGGATAAAATAGTATGACTTCTTTTTTCTTTTTTTCTTTTTCTTTTATAACATATATTAACATACGTGATGTCCATGGTGCTGCTGTGTGTGCTTGTATCTTTCCAACCTCACTAGGTTTGCCCCAAACACAGTTTAATTTGTAAGGACAACTAAATATCTGCTGTTCTCCTGTTACAGCTGTACCGTCTCTCGATCTGTTTCTTGACTTTTGTTGTGAAGCTTATATTGTTTCCCAGTGTTAATACAACGCAACCTATGGTTTGGCATGAGAGTGGGTTTCCTGTTTGATGAATAGAAAGCGAAAGTGTTTTACCCTCAGCACAAAGAACTTTCTGAGTTTGTACTGGAGGAGTGATGGGTCCACTGACGCCGAAGCCTCAAGCAGCGGAGGTGGTGGTGCCTCGGTCACCGGAGGGGGCACTGGTGCCCGCTTCTCGGTGTCCGGGGGACGCTCCTCGGTCTCCGGTGCCCGTTCCTGGGTGTCCGGTTCCCGTTTCTCGGGTTGCGGTGAGCGCTGCTGCATGGCCGGTGCCCGTTTCTCGGTCTGCGGTGAGCGCCCCTGCGTGTCCGGTGCCCGTTTCTCGGTCTCCGGTGCCCGCTCCTGGGTGACCGGTGCCTGCTCCTCGGGTTCCGGTGCCCGCTCCTGGTGTCCGGTGCCTGCTCCTCGGGTTCCGGTGCAAGCTTCTCGGTGTCTTTTGACCGGGCGGCGGCCGTGAGGTCCTCCGGGTCGTCGGAGGATGAGCCTGGCTGCTTCTCCTCGCATGGGAGACCTTCCTCCTCTACTTCTGTCATCATCTTCACAAAGCCTGTGGCGAGGAGGAGGAAGGAAAAACAAATAATATAAGTTTTATTTAGTTTAAAGACTTATCTCTCGTTGGTCTGAAACGAGAAACGAGGCAATTGACGAGATGGCAATCAAAGTCTGTCCGCATTCGGCGCACCCAAAGAGCAGAATAAAAAAAATAACAAAAACCAAAGCCCACCTCTAAAACATTTTACATAAAGGTTGAAGCGTAAACATTGTGAACATACCTCTAATATCCAGGTGTCATAGGGAGTTCGGCGGCCAGAAGGGAGACAAGGCACAACAGGTGAACGACTTCCTCGTTCCGGGTTTCACAACAATAGTTCCAACGACCGGCAGGGTGTATCAGAACTGATCACACCGGCTTTTCTGCCTGTGGGACCCGCTCGGTGAACCGGATCGTCTGGTTTTTTTGTTTGTTTTGTTTTGTTTTGTTTTGTTTTTCTCCCACAACAAATCTGATGTCAGAAGTTCACTTTCAATTGTGCACCGTCACTAATTACACATTATTTTACTCTATCTGTCAATGTTCTATTACTTGTATAATTTCACACACACACACACACACACACACACACACACACACACACACTACATGATACAGGGGTCTGTACAGGAGAGATGAGCAGCGGGTACCTTTAATGCTATTAAGTTAAAAAACGTGATAAAAGTACGGAAGCCTTAAGTGGTCATGCATAATAGTTTTTGCAAGGTGTAAATTAAATGTTAAGGTTAATGGTAATATCTTCATAAATTCAACATAAATGGTTTTGAGTTTTTTCAGGGTCTTGTGTGTGAAGTTTTAAGGAAATGTTCATACTTTATTTTGTGAGCTTAATTGTTCTCTTGATGAAAGAGAAATGGCAAAACAAAAAAGCTACAGAGAAAGATATGTGCTTCAAGTAAAACCTGCTAACCACAGGCATGAAAACTGACTGCTGCCTACTTTAACCCTACAGGTTTGAGCCGCACACTATTTATACTGCTCATGAAAGATTTAGCTCGCTTTGATCGCCTCTCTCAAGCTTATGTTCCTGTCTTGACATCTTTTCCTAAAATACCAGTCAATGCCATTCAGGATCGACCCAAACAAAAACACAATCTGGCAATTGTGGGATGAACAGGATTTTCCCTCCCACAAATCCTTGAATAGCACCGCCATTTAAACGTCAGTCTGCGCGCGAGCTGTTTTTTCTTGACACGCTGCAAGGCCACTTCATTCAGCCTCAACTCTGTCAGGAAGCTCCTCCAAATGCCTCGCCGAGAGTTTTTTAGAAGTGATCCGGTTGTAATCTGCAGCTGTTAAAGAAATACTGACAGATTTCTAAAGACGCCCTTTTAGCTCGGGCTGCGGGCTGAGATTTTCATGCCTTTAAGTGGTGCGTGAATGGCCGGTAGCTTTTAGTCCAGACCTCATGTGGGTCTCTTCTTTTTTTGTACTCAAGTAATTACTTCTAATCAGAGTCTGGAATTCCTTAAAAATCTCACTGAAATCCGCAGATCTACAGGCTGTTGTGTCTTTTTATTTGCCTCCGGGGGATGAGTGCACACGCAAAGCCGGGGGAGCATAATTGAATCTGAGACCTTGTGGTGGTTATATGGAAGCATCTCAGCATGAAAGCAGCGTAACATTGGATTTCTGATGCCACAAGCTTTATGTAAACCGGTGAACTTAGAAACCCTTTTGCCCCATGATGCATCACATCACGCGGGGAAGCGCGCATAAGAATAATCCATATTGTTGTATCTAGGCCAAGTAATCAACACGGCGTAACTGGAAATGTTCACTCCTGCCAGGCTGTAAGCGTTCCAGTCGCTACTGTATCTCCTTCAGCTCACGCTTCAGTCTCTCAGAGGCCTTTTTTTTTTTTCACTCTCCCCCGGTTCTCTTCAAAAGACATACATGTTTATCAGCGATGGAATTTACCATGAATTAATAATAGGTTAAATAATACATGCCATATTTCCGGTGGAGGTTTTTAGATGAAACAGTCCAACGTGCGGTGGCCCCATAATGGCGCTGCTGAAGTAGCGGAGCATGTCGGCTCCTTTGTAGCTAAGAGCCGCTCACTTTTTTGCCATCAATGTTACATAATGTGCTACATGTTTTGTGTATCTTTAAGTGATCAGGGCAATGACTTGCGTTGTGCATGTTTCATGCTGCGGATAGATACAAGTTTACGTCTGAGCAGCGAAGGGTTGTAGTCAGTCGGCCCCATTTTCTCTTTCCAGTTTTCACTTTGTGCCGGCAAACTTAAAATACTATTTGACGAAACAACTGCATGAGGATGAAAATGGTTGTGTTAGCAAAAAACTGCTAAATGCATACAAGAATTTATATATATATATAAAAAAGATAATAAATAATTAAATTCATAAATAATATGAGGGAGGAAAAGAAGCTGCAGGAGAAATTAACCCAATTTTCTTCAGAGGGAGGCCGAGAACAAAAATAAAAGGCTAAATTATAATTTGCAAAAGGTTTCAGATAAAAACAACATCAACAAGAACAAAAAATCAATGTACTGCTGATTGATGCGCTCACTTTTTGTCTGCATTTGACGCTGTTAAAGCATGAAAAGACTAACTTTCAGTAGATTTTGCGAACAAAACGTTTGATTCTCCTGCACCTTTTTCAGAATTTGAAAAGGTACAGGTTCCCATTTGTGTCTGGCTTTGCGATGGCAGAAACAATCCAGCGGTCCTAATGGAGTTCTTTGTTCTGTCTGTCGAGATGTGGCTGAAAAATTCAATAAAGAGAATTATTGATTATGACTGTCAAGTTTTTTCTTTTCTTTTTTTTCTTCCTCTGACTCCATGATGGGGCCGCTGTGCTCTTCCGCAAACGTGAGAGTGGGTTAAATCTGGGCCATGGGGTCCTGTGCGAGATGACATCAGTTGACTCTACGGCTCAAAAACAAACACACAAACATGTCCGGGGGCATCCGCCCTTCATCTCCCATCTTCCTGCTGAACGGAAGTAATTCAATTATGTCCCAGCACGTTTGTGTTTGTTTATCCATATTGCAGGCAAAGCCTGATTTAACTCTCCTGGGTTCTCCAGCAGGATTAGCAGATGTTGCGCGGGACCCCTGTGACCCCGTAACTTCCACAGTCATGATCCGCCTGAGTGTGTGCGCGGCCGCTCGCTGAGGCGTAGCGGCACTGGCAGCTTCCTTTCCTCCCGCCCTGCCTGGCCCGTGAGTAATGTTCGGGCCGGAGGCCGAGGCTGGGCGACGGGGGTTCATTAACTCGGCCGAAGCCTGATGAGCTGGAAAACTTTTAACCTTCAATGTTTTTCGCCGAGCAAAAAAAAATAAAAAGGCACAGCAAAGGACGTTAATTTCTCAAATGGCAAATGGCCAGAGTCTTTATCGAAGGACCCTCTCATGTCTTGCCATCATTTCGCAGACAGTTGTAAGGAAAAGCTGGAGTCTACTGAAGTTGGCGGAGTTGAGTGGGTTCCAAGATCCGCGGTGTAAATAAAACTGAAACTCAAGAAAAAAAGAAAAAGAAAATCTTAAACATAATTGTCCAAACACGGGATATTTCAAAAGGGTTTTAGGCATTTTTCTCCCCAGTTCTAACCAGGAGTTAACTTTTCGACTCACTGGGGTCACATTTAATACCATGTGACAGCAACGAGCAGCTCCACCCACCGCCACTGTGCAAGGTCTCGGGCCGGCGACGTGATGCGGCGTGGGAGCGGCGTGCACGCTGACCGTGAGCTGACCACCGTGTTTACTACCCAGAGGCTCCACTTCCAGATGACTGCAGACAACTGTTTCACTTGACCTTGGCTCTGAGGTGCCAGCGACCCGCCAGGTAACGGGGGGGGGGTCGCGTACGCGGGGGCGATCTGGGGGTCAGCGGCAGGCGGACGCTTTTAGCGTGGGCTCTGTTGTGGCGTGCAGCAGAAGCGATAGCGCACCGCATAAATCAGTTTGACATGCGGGCATGCGGCCTCGCCGTGTTCGGGTCTAAGAGAGCCTCACATGAAACGCCCGCAGTTCACGGGGGTCAGCTGAGTAGGCATCTGGTGAAATAGACCCTCATCCTGTGTCCTTTAAACGTGTTAAAGCTAGTGAAGTGACTTAGAACAAAGGGGGTTAAAGTGTTTCATTGAATCAGTTTCAAACTGTTTTCCATGCGGGTGAGTGGGTTTCACTTATCAACTTTTTTTTCTTGTATTTCGTGTCTTCCTTTCATGCCAGCTGCCCATCCAAGCCGAAACTCAGATGAACGTTAGTAAAAGGACAGCACGATTTGTTGTCGTTAAAACCAACTGTTGGTACAAAAAGTTGCAGAGCTGATGCAAAGTGAGTTCGGAAAGTTGAACTAAATGTAAAAAAAAAGGAACTCTGACTGTCAGCCAACAAAGTTTCTTCCTGTCCATCCTTCCCTGCAGGTCGGTCAGAGGTGAGGCCAGAGGATTATTAAGACCTTTAAAAAAAACAAACATGAATAAATCAGTTTGGGTTAAACGTAACTGTGGGTAACAAGACAAACAGACACACAGGAAGCCTTTGCTAGTTACTCCGTCGCCAGCTCCTCCTCTTCCTCCTCTAGAACCTACTGTAGGGGCGTGGTCTCATTTAGCCCTGTAACAAGACTGACAGTATGTCAGTATGTGGTCACATCTGGGTGCATGTGAGTATGCAGTGTGCAGCAGGAAAGACTGGGAGCAGTGCGTTGGACGGGAACCCCGGAGCAAGTTTGCGAGGTTAGAGTTTAAAAGGGTAACAAAAAGAAGAATAACAAGAAAAAAAAGAGACACAAGCCAAGAGTTTGAGTCTGTGTCCGAGTAGCAGAGTCAATGAGATGCACAAGAGGATTCGGTTAAAAAAATAAACAACCAAAAAAAGCAGGGGGAAAAACAACACTGTTTACATTGCTCCCCAGGCTGGAGAAAGTTGGACAGCAGAAGTTGGATGTCGGTGCTGCACGATGATGTGAACAATACGCATGTAAGCAGCAGGTAGCACGTGAGGAGTTCCTCCTGCAAAAGTCCCCTCCTCACTCATCCGCCCCCTGGAGGGGCCCAACACCGGGAGCGACCTCCTCCACAGGTTCCGCCGCAGAGTGGGAGCACTGCTGAGGTGGCCACAGAGTGGCAGTGTTGTCCCAGCGATAGTCCGACCAGCCGCAGCGGCAGAAGGACCTCAGTCATCAGCCATCACGTCTCGCAACCTGTGATTCCAACACGCACATGAGGTATGAAGACACCAGCAACCAACGACCTGATACACAGAACCGTGATCATCTCAGATCCAGTTAATTCTAGCTGACTGTCAGCAGGCCTTCCTCTCTCTGTCTCTCTCTCCTCCTCCTCCTCCTCCTCCTCCTCCTCCTCCTCCTCTTCTTTCTCCTCCACTCAATCCTGATTCTGTCTGCTCTCTATCTCATCACCTCTGACTGTTAAACAGACATGCCCTCCTGGCAGATGCCATCACTATCCAAAACTGCTTCCTGGCGACAGACAGAACGTGTCACCCCGGATGCTCACACTCGGTCCTCTCTCTCTCTCTCTCTCTCTCTCACACACACACACACACACATGCACGCACGCGCACAGGCACGCGCAGCCGCCGATCACGACGCTTGCCACTTGATTCCACAGATGAAAGGCAGCCAGACGGCGCAAACACAAAAAGTGGATTTGGACTTGTGATGAGTGGAGGGTGGAAATGAAGATGTGTCAGGGAGTCACTGTCAGGAGGCTTTTATCCGTTTCGCTGCCTGGTCGTCTGAACCCAAATCTGATTCTGACTCATTTCACATCTATTGAGGAGCCCGTAGAGAAGGTGGAGAAAGGCCATTTCAAAATGATGATGATGATGGTTGGACAGACTATCTGTCAATATACAGCTGAAACAATGAATTGGTTAATCAACCCAATATGATTATTTTTTTTTTTTTTTTAAATTCATTTACAACTTACTGAACAGAAGGTTATTGTGATGGACACGACACCAGGGATATTTTTTCATTTTTCATTCTCCTTTAAAGGTTTTTGTGGTTGTTGTTTCAGCTGCATCTGGATTAAAGGACAAGTTGTTTGTCATTTTCAGATGTGTCTTTTCTCCAGATTTTCCTTGTGACTATTTTTGTCACCTTTTCAATGTTTCTTTGAATCAAATTGAATAAAATAAACGGGAGCTGCAGCTCCATCCCCACATTTAGAGCTGACAGACCAGAGGGTTTTACCGAGGCCGAAGTCTGAGGCCCAACAGTGAAGGCTGGCCGAGGCCGGGGGTGGAGTGAAAACTGATTTTTTTTTTTTTTTCCTTAAAAAACTTTTTTAAGTGCTGTTATTCGTGTGAAATGCCATCCGGATAAAGCAGACGCTATTTACCAGCTTGCTGTTGTGCCCTCCTTCAACGTCTTCATCTGCGGTTTTTAAAGGGCAGTGACCTCACCACCTCTCCCTTCTTAAAGGACACCGACTGGTTGCACAATAGTAAGATTTGCGAGAAAAAAAAGATTAAGTCCGAAGCTTTCCAAGGTGGACGGAGGGGATTTCAGAACGCTGCTCAGCGTGGCTGCAATTCTGAGAGTTAATTCGATTTTGTCAAGGCTTAAATTTGCGAGCAAACACAAAGAGTCTGCAGCATTTCCCCCCTCCGCTCCTCGCTGCACTCTGGCAGACGAGCCTGCGGTTTACTGGTCTGTTACATCACTGCAGGTTCAGCCAGTGTGGCCGATGCTAATGGGGTTTTCCAGGAAAGGCACGGCCTCCGTTCAGAAGAGTGTTAGGGTTTGCAGTATAAACACCACAACCACCGAGCGCTCCAGGACGTCCACCTGCAGCCCGAGTGGCCTCACTCTCACCCCGGCGTCTCACTTCAGTCGGGGGGGCCTCAACTTTTTGGTTTCAAGGTGAAAGGCTGATGCTTGTTACCTTTTGTCTGAGGCCAAGCAGCCGTTCAGGAATCCCGCTGCACCGAGTTCACCGACTTGTCATGCAATGCCTGCAGGAATACATACAGTGCATTTTCTGCTCTGTCGAAAAATCCCTTTCTGCTCCACTGGCGTCCTCTCTCTCTCTCTCTCTCTCTCTCTCTCTCTCTCTCTCTCTCTCTCTCTCTCTCAGCCGCTTGCGAGCGTGCGTGCACCAGGGCAGCGCGCAGCCTCGTGTGATTTATCGGCCTTGATTGCAGGAGCAGCGCCGCGCTGCCTCGCTTCCTCGCCGTTATTATTAAAAGTGCTCCATCCAGAGACGGCCTTCATCTTTTAGCGCTCTTTCTCCCCCACGTTCTCTGCCGGAGTGGATGTTGTGTTTCGGGAACGCTCTCGCCCTCCTTGTTTGTTTCTTGCTGACAAACTTTTTTCTTTTTTCCTTTCCTTTTGCGTGCGCGCGCCACGGCGGAACATTAAGAAACGATCCAGCGAGGTGCGTGTGCTGCCAGGATGTTTGCGTCTGTGCGACGCCTCCGTCACATCATCGTCGCCCACGGTGTCAACGCCTGTCAGGGGGAGACGGCGGCAAACACACTTCCCCCCGTTTCAAGTCGCTCGTCTCTGTCGGGGAGAATGAAAGGGGCGACGCCGGAGAGGGAGAGAGAGAGAAAAACGAGGAGGAATTACAACAAGGTAGCCACGCGAAGGCGGCGGCGGCGCCACCTGGAGATGATGAAAGGGAAGCCCACTTTAGAACACAGAGCCCCGGCGAAGCTCACAACTTCTCCAGCTTATCAAAGCCCATCCAGCAGCCAGTCATTTCCGTGCCCTCGCGACAGATCCCCTTCTCATCTGTGGTGGTGGAGGTGAAGTTTTCAAACCGCACGAAACAATTCACCCCCATTTACCGGCAGCACCCAACGCCTTTGTTTCCTCCCCCCAAAATATTAGTTGAGAGGAGACGATGATGCTCCCTGCCTCTTGCCTGCGTGTTGGTAGCGATGGCTACTAAAAATAGCTCCATTGACCCACTTCGTTACCCCAGACTGGCTGGCATTGTTAAAAAGGAGCAAATCTCATCGCGCAGGACCTTTAACGGAGGCATCCACTCATCAAGAGCGTGATTTGGCTTCTCTCTCTCTCTCCCTTTTTTGCTTTTCTTTTGCATTGGAACGCTCGTCAAGGCTGCTGCCTTGTATCACTGGTTTGTTACGGAGGCCGTGAAGAGAACTCTCTCTCTTTTTCTCTCTCTCTCTCTCTCTCCCCATTTCTCTCTCTCGGTTGCCACAAGGCTGTTTGCCGCCTCAATCAGACGCCTTTATTGTGCTTCTTTGAGCTTTCTTATTGGAACGATACGAGTCCTGGTCTTCAGGCAGATGAACCGGACGACCTGCGGCAGCACTTTCCCAACCGGGCTGCACTTTCAGCAGCGTAGGTGTGAAGAAGAAGAAGTGAGACGGCGAGATGTTGCTGCTGCTGCTGCTGCTGCTGCTGCTGCATATTCATTTGTGCAGAGGAACAGGAGAGAAAGAAGCGTCTTCACTTTAACCAGCTGCTGTTGGTGAGAGGTGTCGCTAAGACGGTGTGGAAACAGAACTGCTGCAGAGTTTTTCTGGCCGACCTGAGTTACTCTGGATAAGATGCTGCTGTCTGAGGACGCTGGAAGCCGGTCCAGAGCAGCAACGTGTAATACCTGGGCTCTTAGCTGTCAGATCAGAAGGAGTGGCACCGGTCTCCACGGCGGTTCTGATATTTATTCAGAAACTGAAGTTCAAGGCAGTTTCTTTTCTTTTTTGTTTTCTTACATGAGCAACATTTTTTTTTTAAGGTATTGATTTAAATCCAACATGACGCAGGGAAAGACAGTCACGTTATTGCATTAATCAAGAGTTTTTATTTATTTATTTGCTAATGCCCTCAGCCAGGTGTTGGCTCGAACACCCTCAGACCACCTTGTTCCAAACATGTGGAAGCACCAACAGAGCCTCAGCCTTAGCGAAAAGCTAAAACCCAGCGTCTATAATGCAGGAGGCTGTAAACAGGGGGCTAAATATGTTGCTTTTTGGAGATCTTTCGAGGTTTCCAGAATGACATGTGGAAAATAATGTGAAAAAACACCTTTAAAGGATCCAGTTGAGTGTTTGTTCATTGGCAAATGAGTATTTTTTTGTAGACCTTTCTGGTGCTGTTTCTCTGCACCTTCTATAGAGTGAAGATCAGATTTCCCAAACACCCTGATGAAAAGGTGCCTGTGTGACCCTACTCGGACCTGTGCTGGTTGTTGTCCAGCACCGAGGCTGCAGAAAGGTCCACAGCGGCGCCGCAGAGGGCGTCGAGTGGCCTTTACCCGGCGGTCTTCTATCAAGTCCGGCTGATTCACCCAGAAGCCCCTCTGACTCGGAACTCTCCCCGGTCCGAAAATGAAGACAAAAAAACAAAGGTGCGGAACATGTCTCCATTCATCTGGCGCTGGATTTCTCTTCTCCTCATTAGTTCCAGCGAACTGCTACAACCCCCCCCTCCCCCCCCCCGCCTCCTCCCTCACCCCTCCCCGTCTGAATCCACATCGCTGCGTCTTCAAGGGGGCCTCCTGAACCAAACGCTTCCTCTGAAGAGGCGAGCCGCGAGTCACTTAATGTAAACGATGATGAGTGCAAAATCCTGGACAACTCCCCTGACACCTGCGCGTGCAGACGCCAAGACGCAGGCAGGCAGTCGCCTCTGAAGTGCTGCACTTTGATGGGAGGGAGGGAGGAGGGGGGGGCAGAGGGGGGGCAGCTGTTCGCTCCTATGGCAACAGGGGGGGAAAAAAAGAATCAGTTAAATGAAGACAAACAGGAGGCCTCTGAACTGCCACCTACGCCTCTGAAACGCCAAGAAGCACGAGCTCCTGTTTTCCGAGAGCCATCAGCGCGGGAAGTTTGCAGACTCGCTGAGCGCTAATGGCTCGGAAGCACGCGGCACTTAAATAGGTCACGACTGGGAATAATTGTATTAACTGCTGTAAATAGAAATAAACAGGGGTGGTGGTGGTGGTGGTGGAGGCGGGGGCGCAGAGAGGAGGAGGGCATGTCGGGATCTATTCACAGGCTTTCTCGGGAAAACGGTGAGGATGTCTGGAGGGAAGCAGGCATTGTCGCCCCTTTATTTCTCTCTCTGTCTCTTTCCCATTTTTTTGGGTGGAAAAGCTGTCATTTGCTTAAAAAAAGCCAATTATGGAGAGAAAGAGAAGGTGGGGGACGAGCTGAGAGACGATAACGCTCTCGGGAAAAAAAAGAAAAAGAAAGCGCTCGGCCGATGCTCTGCTGGTCCGTATCAGATAATAAGGTCGTCATTTTGGACTTCGGGTCTTCACATCTCGGACCTTATTTTGCTGGACGTATTAAACAGCGATGAAGTCGGTCCGTCATTCCAGACAGTCATCTCAGCAGAATGTAAAATTAGATCTACTCCCTTGTTCATCAGTCGGCTCTCCTCTTTTTATTATTTATTTATTACATGTAGTTTGTTTTTGTTTTTTAACAGAAGCTTACTTGTTTGTGATTGTTTGGCTTTTTGTTTGTCGTTTGTTTTTAATTAACATTATTTATAATTTAGCAACAGCAACAAGAACCTAATGAGTCTGAACCTTTTTAATTCAGACTTTTGTTTTTTTGTTTTTTACATGCGACTGGACTCATTCCGTGTCTGATTGCAAAAACTGGAGTCGAAAACCATCAGAAGACATTTACTTGCGTTAGATTAACTTCATATTCCAGCATAATATATCATCCTGAACGCACGACTCCTCTGTTGTTTATGTTGTTGCTGTTGTGTGATTTCCAGTAATTTGCCTATTTCCACTTGTCTCTTTCTGATTGGCCAAGGCGTTATATTGCCTCGATTTTGCTGTGCACCTGATACCCTGCATACGTGGACAGACATGAGTGAGATTGTTTTTTAAAACATTCGGAATTTGTGCAGAGAAAAAAAAAACGCCTTGTTTGTGTGGCCAGAAGCAGCGACGACGAGAGCAAACTGCTTCCCCGAGCGCCACGGAGGCTTCAGTGCTCCGAAATAGCTGCGAGTTGATCAATTCTCAATCAGCCAAAGGTCAAGACACATAAAACTTGTGCAGACACGGCTGCGGCCGAATTATCACATCCACTGGCTCACTCGATAAACTCACTGGGGCGGCTGCCTCACAGTTCCTGGCTGACTGGCGGGCAAATCTCTCTCTCCGTCTCGGGAGCCTCGTTTACTCGACAGCACATTCCATGTTCGGACAGGGAAAGACTGTGGGTGCTTTGAACGCACGTCCAAGAAAAAGCCTCCTCTCGTTGCTCCATTTCTTTCGCTTTTATTTTACGTTCAAATAAATCCATACAAAAAAATCTTGACTTCCAAGTCACGGTTGTCTCCATCAAATAACGAAAATTTAAAATACATTCAACAAAAAAAGGGTGCCTTAAGCCGCGCGGTCAAAACGCTTTGTTTCCCACACCTGTCCAACATTACCCTGACTGTCGCTCCACCCCCAGTGACATACTTAAATAGACACACCGATGCAAAGAACCTCTGTAACCAATTAAGCAAATAAATAATAATAAAATAAGCAAAATTATATTATATGACTAGTGTGCATTAAGAAAAATTTTAATTAAATACGTAAATGGCTACAACATTCCCGACCACTGAGGCCGCTGAGGCTGCTCCCCGGCTGGCAAGAGGCAGGTTGTTCTTAAAATGTTTGAACAAAAGGTAAAAATGCAAATGTGTGTTGGTGTGTGTGTGTGGGAGGATGGGGGGTGGGTAGGGTTTGGAGAACCCTGACTGTCGTCGCTCCCCTGGGATCCCGGCCCGGTGCTGGTGGTTTTGGATGGGCGTGCACTGGGCCAAAAAAACAAAACAAAAAACAATAAACAAAAAACCCACGCAACGGTAATATGTAATTTTGAGGGAGGCCACGGAATGAAAGTCTTCCAGTCTGAGAGCCACTGCAGATGCAAATCACCATTAAAAATAACGCCGCTGAGCTGAATGCTTCAGAAACCTGAATCTGCAACGCAGTGAGAATCTCTGTGGGGTGCCAACGACACTGACGCACACTGTTAGTTGTTTTTTTTTTGTTTATGGATGTTTATTTTAGTTTCACTTAACACTGGGCTTTTCCGTATAGTTGGATTTCTGACTTTTGTCCTGCTGTGTTTCCTTTGTGTCACTTGTCCTTAATTGACAGTTGGGATCTGCTTGAGGTTTCTGCCTTCTAAAAACACTTCTCACCACTGTCACCTCAGCTTGCTCTCTTTCCACAGACCTGCTCAACATGTGAAGTGTCCTGAGATAACCTTATTGTCCAAATAACACATCTAACTTCATTGCTTCGAGAGCCATTTAGATGCGTTTCGTGCCTTTATTTTTCACCAGTTCTGATCAAACTCCAGCATTCAGACTGATGTTGTTAACCAGCTTGCAGCAACAGCTTCCTGCTTCTGTTGGGACTCCGACCAGCTGAAAAACTGCTTTGCTGCTTTGCTTTGCTGGAGCTTTCCAGGAAGCATATACAAGCATCTTAGACTTGAAATTAATCAATATCCTTGCAAGAATATCTCCATTCTTGCTCTCTCTCACTCTCCATACTGGTCCACAATAAATTATTGAAAAAATAATTAATATTAATTAAGACAAAATATTCAGACAAGGCTTTAAAGGGTAAAACAAATCAAAATCATCAGTAGTGATTCTGGCAATGAAACCATGAGAAAAAAAAAAAAGATCATTGCTTTTTTTCACATATACTTCATTGAGCATCGACAGCAACACAGAAAAAAATACCATACATTAAAGATACCTGAAAAATGCAACATTTTCAAATTTTTCCACCCTCCTCCCACACCTACCCTCCTACCCCCCACCCACTGTAATCTGAGGTCACATGTCTCGTGTAGGGAAAGAACAAAAAAAAATATGCAAAAAGGAGAGAAAAAAACCCATTGCAAAGGAGTTAAAACATAAAAAAGCATAAGAAATAAAGAAAGTCAGGCAACAAGGAAAAATATAAGTGAAACCTCAACGTGGAGGAAGACAGAAAAAAAGCAACCAAAACCGAACAAGAAATAACAAACAACAACAAAAAAACAACACAAAACAAAAAAAACAAAGTGGATGATTGGTTTCTAGTTACACTATAAGTGAAAGGGAGTTAATGCTAATATCAGTGACCAGCACCGGAAGTTGGGAGCAAAGCCAGGACCACAAAGAGTTTTGAGATGAGGAGACTTCTAATTGGACCCAAGCAGTGCGAGCAGCGGCAGCTCCATCAGTCCAGTACAGAAGCTTTTGTATGTTAGCTGCCCTGTAATAATGTATGAAATTGGGGAGGGCGAACCCACCATCTGTTTAGGGAGCTGCAAAATATTCTTCCGCACATGCCCCAGAGAAACTGTGAAATCAGCCTCTCCACTAAGGTAAAAAACATCTTTGAAATAAGAACAGGGATATGTTGGAATAAGTGCAGGAACTTTGGGAAAATAGTAATTTTACTTAGATGAATCCTACCAGCTAAGGAGAGCAGCAAAGTAGACCATCTGCGGAGGTCTTCCTCGACTCTTTTGAGCAGAAGAACAAAATTGCCCATGAAGGTGTCTGTCAGGGAACCAGTGATGAAAATAGCCAAGTATTTAAACCCTTGATCCACCCACCTAAAAGTAGCCACATTTTTTTGGTAATTTTCTGACCAAGTTGTTCATTGGGAAAAGCTCGCTCTTACCAAAATTCAATTTGTAGCCTGATCACTGACCAAATTGTTTCAGAATGTATAAAATTACAGGGAACGAATTAGAGGGAGAGTTGGATACATAAAGTAACAAGTCGTCAGCATACAGTGATAATTTGTGTGTGAATCCCTGAGGCAGAACGCCCTCAAATTTCTCCTCAGATCTTAGCCAAATAGCCAGAGGCTCAATGGCTATGACAAACAATAAGGGGGACAGTGGACATCCCTGCCATGTGCCACGGTGGCGTTGAAAAGGGGGTGAAAACAAGTCATTTGTTTGCACAGAAGCTACAGAGAAACCCCGACTCCACCTGGCCAAATGCCTTCTCGGCATCGAGTGACACCACCACTTCAGGGGTGTTGGAACTAGGCATGTTCAGAATGTTCAGGAGTCTCCTGGTGTTGTGGAAGGAGTACCTCCCTAACATGAAGCCTGCCTGGTCCAGTGAAATGATCCCAGGAGGACCTGCTGAAGATGGAGAGCTAGAATCTTCGATTGAATTGTTTTTCTGGCGCCATCATCAGGCAGAAGAAAAACCAAGTCAAACATACATGTGTGGGACAAAGAAGATATACAGAACATAGAAAGAGATAACGAAGAAGATGAGAGAAAAATGAGGAGACAAGACATCGTGGAGAAAAAACAAGCCAAAAATATCAAACAGAAAAAGAAAAATATATGTAGCCATTAAATAAAACACCAAAATCCTCTGAGCAATCAGAGCAAAGTACGACCTGAGAGCAGCTGTGACTCCATCTTGGTGAAAATGACCGAAAATGCATCTTGACTTTCACTGGCAACTTTGCTTTGTCAGAAGAAAAAGTAGAAGAAGAAGAAGAAGAAAAATCAGGCCAAAACCTGAGATGCTCAAGAAAACTGTTGAGAAAACCTACTAAAAAAAAAAGGATAAAGTGTCTAATTCTGAAAAAAACAACAACAAAAAAAACAACTGCTCAGCGAGTTGCATCGTATTTAAAATCAATGTGGAAGTAACTCACGCAGTCCGAGTTCCTCGTAGGTCTCGCAGTGCGCAGCTCGACGCCTCTACAGCTCTACCACCACCGGCCTGTGGACATGTTATTACCATGAGGGCCCGGGGAGCCCAACGTCTCTCCGCCTCAAAATCCCAAATGGTCGGGCGGCTCCGACTCTGCCCTGGAGACACATAATTTGACAGAAACAAAACATAGATATCTCCACTCCTCCTCCACCCCCCACCTCCTAAACTCCGCCGTGTGCCTGGGGATCGAGTGAGACGAAGACGCAGTGTGAAGGGTGACATGTTTAAAACATGAGCGGATGGTGAGGGCCGAGGTGAGCGCCGCCGCGTTGCCTCGGAATAAAGTCGGAATCTGAAGTGGGAACGCGTGATTGGCGACCTCCTCACCTTTTAACCTCGGGATTTTCGGCGGCTGCAGCGTATTTCACATCATTTCAGAGAGACTCCAGTCTGGTTCAGCCTTCCACTCCAGACTGCTGGTTCTGTTTAAGCCATCATGAAAATAATGGAAATACTCGACACGTAAACTAGATGTGGTGCGGCAGCCTCCGTTCGCCCAAGCGATCAACTTAAAAAAGTTTCGAGTGAATCTTTGGCATGAAGTCTCACGTTTGTCTCGTGAATTAAGTGGAATTTCTTTCTTTCTTTTTTAAACTGGTGAAAGAAAGAAGCAAACACACAAAACAGTCAACGACAAATCAAAACAACACGACTGCAACAGTAACAGCAGACACAGGTGAGCAGACACACAAACAGTAGTGAGAGTGCAGCACACGTGTGGGACATGTTTCAACATGAGAGTAGGGGACGAGTGTCCATGTTCTCTGGCTCAAATATGGGTGAGCTATCGTGAGAATAAAATAAAAAAAAAAGAGTAAAAAACTAACAAACAAATTAGCAAAGCAAATTGTTTAAAAAAAAGAAGTAAATTTGGAATAACGTGAGAGCCATGGTAGGGAATCCATTTTTGTTTTTTGTTTTGTGTTTTTGCATTAAGTGATTCCGAGAGCGGCAGCACACGACATTGTCCGCCTTGTTAGCATCCCATGTCGAGTCGCTGCTGCTCACAGGATGAAAGACGAGCGAGCTGACAGCTACACAGACAGACACATTACTATTTCAGCCGCAATCGCTGCTTCCGTGCTGCTGCCGAGCAGCCGCTCCAGTCCTCCCGCCCCGGCCCGCCTTAATTGTTAATGGTTTCTTCAAATGCGAGCACCCCCCCCGCACCGCCCCCGCCCCTCCTCCACCTCAGAAGGCGCCACGTTCCAAGATGTAAATCCGAGGGTTTAATCCACACACGCTTGGTGCGTGCGTGGCTGCTGTGAGAATGGGAAGAGTGTGTGTGTGTGTGTGTGTGTGTGTGTGTGTGTGTGCAACCTGAACCGCAGGGCCGGGAGCCTTCGGAACGTCTTTGATGGTGTAGCTCTGAATCATTTACCAGCGAGATGCAGACGATGTGAAACACGCGTGGCCGGAGAGCCACGAGGAAGCTGATGTTCCAGACACGGAGAGCATCGTCATCCTAAAAAGGGCTTTTTGAAATATTTAAAAAAAAAAAAAAAAAAATCAGCGAAGGCAGGGTGGGGGAGGGGGCTGTGAACCTGTAGAAAGGCAGCCAAGCCGTGAAAGAAAAAGAATGCCTATTCTAATGAATACAAAATAAAAATCGCAATTTGGCAACATGTGAGAGTGTTGGAGTATTCTTGTGCTCGAGGCAACTAAACAAATTCTGAAAAGAAAAAAAATCCATCACTGTGCAATGACAGAAGGCTGTAATCGTTTCTGGTTCAAATTTAAAATGTTCTGCCAAGGAAAGGAACAATAACAAGACTGTTACTCTGGCTAAGTGGAGTCAACTACTAGTCAACTACTAGTCAACTACTTCAAATTTTTGCCATAAACTACAGAATCGAACTAAAGTGTCTTTTTTCTAAAAGGCAGATGTTCTTAAAAAGGTTGTTTGCCAGTTTGCTGCTGATCGGTTTTCACGGTTCGACTGGTTGTGTTGAAATTGGTATAATTGCTACACTGTAAACAATATCTCTTTTTTTGCATCAGTTGGTCTATAAATCCAAAAATATCATTTGGCTCCTGCTGCTGCTATCGATCTGCTATTACTCCTTCTGGCACTTTGCTTTGGACTTAGTCTTCGAGTCAGGTTTGATTAATCTTAACTTTAAGGTCCATGTTGAACTCTAGAAGAAACAAACACTGAACACAGATCTTCTCTCTGGCACCAGAAACACATTCTGTCTTCAGTTTTAACAATCTGCCTGTTTCAGTTAATCAGTGGCAGGAAGCAGAGGAACTGTGAGTCTTTTTTTTTTTTTTTTTTTTTTGAGGAAGAGCAAAAGAGCAAGAGCGGCCGGACGTTTATCAACTGCAACCGCAATTATCTTGCACAAGGGCAGTCGAAGAACGACACGGTTGCCGGGAGACACTTTAATAAGGAGCCCAAAGACGGCATTAAGGCCGACCTTTAACAGAGGACGAGGCAAGAAAATCAAAATTATGGATCACATTGTTAACACACCAGGCTAGTGGGGTCACAGGAGAGTCGGAGCACCGAGGTTTGTGCATTTCAAAAGACGGCGTGAATTCATCCTGACACAAAAAAAGCACTTTTGCTTGTGGAAACCAGTTTATTGGTTAATTGGATCCAAATTAGCTGTCACACCAGTGGTAGCAGGGCTTTCTGGGGTCCAAAAAAAAGCAATACAAAAACATTTTGTGATACATAAACATGTAATGACAAAAACGAAAAAAACACAAAATGAAGCTAATAAATGTCAAGTAGAACGACTCAAACTGCAACAAACACAGAAGCAAACTCAAGGTTATTTAGATAAGGCCGGTTCTCTGAGTAACACGAGTGAGATGTCTCACTATGGGATGCACGCCTCTGCTGCAGCCCCTCGGAAGCATCACTCTCATTATGCCAATCCTGATTGGCTGGTGAAACGTATCCGTCCGCATCAGGCAGTCCCATCGACCATAAATGCCACCTGCGGACGGTACCACCTCCGTCAAACACCTCTCCTCACTCGGAGCATGTCTCTCATCTCGCGCTAGCTGATTTAACTGTGTACTGAGTGACCTTACCTCATTCCGTGGCCAAGCGCAGGCGAGCTCGGGACTTTTTGGGTCACGCTGGACCAATCCTGCGTCTTACTTGCCCCTGTACGGTTTGATTGATGCGCGAGCCCAACGCCCCACCATGGTGTTCACGCTCCGGAATATTAGCGGAGGCGTGCATCCCATAGTGAGACATCGAGTGAATATTAATATCAGGGAGGGTTGCGGGGGTTTGCTTGGGCCTCTCCCAGCTGCCTCAGGGCGAAGGCAGGGTGACACCCTGGACAAGTTGCCAGTTTGTCCCAACGCCACATTGAGAAAAAAACAAAGACAACCATTCGCGCTCACAAACACACCTACGGACAATTTAGAGTTCCCAATTCACCTCACATGCATGTTTTTGGACTGTGGGAGGAAGCCGGAGAACCCACGCAGACACAGGGAGAACAGGCAAGCTCCACACAGAAAGGCACCAGGCCTGGAATCAAACCCAAGACCTTCTTGCTGAGAGGCGGCAGCGGTAACCACTGCGCCACCGTGTCGCCCCAACGACAGAATCAGAAAACTAAAACAAAGATAATACTAACAGACATGAAACCTACCAAGAGCAGTGTCAGTCTCAAGATAAAAGAAGTAACAATATGACCAAAGTTGGGACAAAATATCAGGCACAACACCAAATACTTTGAAATAATCTGTGTTGACAATTGTTCACAGCGACAAACGACTCTTGACATGACGTCCCCCCAAATATCCAGCATGAGTTTTTAACTGATTTGGAAAAAAGATGAGAGAGACTTTCTGTTGGCAGAACATCTTCAAACTGCCGGAGCAAAAGTCTCGGCGACAAAGTGTGTGTTTGTGTGTGTGTGTGTGTGTGTGTGTGTGTGTGTGTGTGTGTGCGTGACGACAAGCAGACGGAGCCGCCGGGGGAGAGCAGCGGAGTAAACTCCACTTCACACTTGGAACGGGTTTACGGACGAGAGAGACGAAGACGACGACGCGCAGGATTTATCCCTCAAGTCGGTGCTGCCAGGGCTCCTGGTGATGAGTGGCTTAAATATTTCACGCGGCCCACATCCAGACGGCTGATAGGCAGCGTGGTGGCAGCGGCGGCGGCGGCGGCGATCCACATTCCTCGACTTCGAGGAAAGTCTGTTTACAGCCGGAGGACGACTGACTCTCGAGCCGCTCTGGAGACGCTCGAGAGTCCGCAGTAACGCATAGCTAACGTGGCTAACGCTAGGCTAGCGACAGCTCGTCTGATTGTTTTGTGAGTCTGATTGTTTTTATCCAGATTTCTTTTAAAGGCCACTGACTGTTGTAGCCTCGACTTTAACCTCTGACCTCGAGAGGCTAATGGAGGCCGTTGTCGTCCTCATTAGCGCTGTTTTAATCGGCTCGAACACAGTGAGTCACAACGTTAATAGTGAAATACGCGAAAACTTCTGTGGCTGAATGTCTACGGAAGGTAAAACAAAAGCAAACAAACAAACGTGAATTAAACTCCTAAATTGTTTTCTGCGCACTGAAACAGGTGAGTTTAATGTAAAATGACTTCATTTTATACTGAGCGGATTTTTTGGAACTCGTCTATATCAATGAAATAAACTAAAGATTATTTTAATGTCTGTTTTCCTGCACTAAACTGGAGGAAGCAGCATCAATACAAGTATCCAGCATTATCAATCAATCAATCAATCAATCAATCAATCAATCAATCGACTGCACACATGCTGAGTCTTCTACCAACACTCCAACAAGGCATTACTGCCTTTGTGTCATGCAACAAAAAAAGTGCAGTTCGTTGTGATGTCACTCAGGGCGCCAATCTCTCTCCCGGCTTAGCAACAACAGGATGTTGGCTCCGCCCTCAAGACCGCCTCCTTTGTGTCGCCTTCCCAACATGCGGGAAGCCCAACGGAGTATCAGATTGAGCAGCAGGCTTTAAACAGAGGGCTAAATGCGCTGCTGTCTGGAGATCTCAGAGGTCCAAACAGCAGAAACAGATGGAGGGACTCCGCGATGAAGACACGATCAATAATGTCGATGGCGCCCATAAGACGCAAGAGGAGCAGACAGAGAGCGGCACCGGCGGCGGTGGCGGCGGCAGCAGCAGCAGCAGCAACATCTGTCGGTGTGACGGCGACACGTCCTGCTTTGTTTTCGTCGGCATTTTAATCCGTAAAGACACCGACCGGCAAAAAGACGTGTAAAATCTGAATTACACGTTGCACAGAGGAGCTGCTTTATGTGGCAGCGGCGGCGTGATGACACCTTTTCCCTTAATCCACCACACTCACACACACACTCACACACACACACACAGAGCGGTGACACTGCGGCTGTTTATACACAAATGTGGAGTGAGTGGGTAATCCAGCAAATCCCCCCCCTTCAAATCCCTTTAATCACAGCTGCTTGATCCTCCACGAACCACCGAGTGAAGTGCTCGCTGGGGGCCGGACGACCAGCGGAGGCCTCGGTCTGGGGGAGGACTCGGCCTGGGGGAGGACTCGGCCTGGGTGAGGACTCGGCCTGGGTGAGGACTCGGCCTGGGTGAGGACTCGGTCTGGAGGAGGACTCGGTCTGGAGGAGGACTTGGCCTGGGGGAGGACTCGGCCTAGGTGAGGACTCGGCCTGGAGGAGGACTTGGTCTGGAGGAGGACTCGGCCTGGGGGAGGACTCGGCCTGGGTGAGGACTCGGCCTGGGGGAGGACTCGGGCTAGGGGAGGACTCGGGCTAGGGGAGGACTCGGCCTGGGTGAGGACTCGGTCTGGAGGAGATCTCGGCCTGGGTGAGGACTCGGCCTGGGTGAGGACTCGGTCTGGGTGAGGACTCGGTCTGGGGGCGGTGGGGGTCAGAGAGAGCGGAGACGCGCCAGGACGATCGGCCGCTCGACGAATCAACGACTTCTGTTGGGGCTCCTGAAGTAGAATCAAGTTTTACAGAGCGTATAAAAATGTTTCATAAACGCCTCGTCCTGAATAAACAGGCCCACAGTGAAGCTTTATTAGGTTGCAGTGGGGCAGTTTAATCCTTATCATAAAAAAAAAGAAATCTTAGCTTGTAGCAGGTAAACGGTCTGACTGGTCGTTCTTTCGCATACGGCAAGGGACAAATCGGGTACTGAAAATGGACGGATTGATGGACGGATGCACATTCTTTCCAGATGCACACATCTTGAAACAGAATAACATTTTGCATGTGAACCCAGAATGTTCGCAGTGGTTTGCCCTTTTGATATTTTTCCTATGTGACGATTATGACGAAACTATGACATTGCTGTGAGTTATTTATCGGGTTGGTGACATGGTAGCAAAGACGCCTCTTCCTAGCCAGCAGTGGTGGACACGGTCTGATCCATTTCAATTTCAATTGGACATCAGTTTCCCCAGACGATCCTCCAGCGGTGGAGGTGAGCAGCGTCAGTCGTGGTGAAAGGTCCGAGACCAACCGACGTCAATCCTTTGGAGTCTTTGGATGACAACATCATTGATGTCTGAGGGGGGGAATAGAATAAAATGAAACAAAAGAAAAAAAAAATGATAGAGTCAATGAGTGACTGGAGAGAATGTCAGGGTGGGATCTCCAGAGCAGGACGTCCGGCCAGAGGAGCCACCGCAGCAGCAGCAGCAGCAGCAGCAGCAGCAGCAGCAGCAGCATGTGAACTTTCTTGAGGAGCAAAAGTTCAGATGTCTTAAGTCTCCACTCTGACTGCAGGCGAGGCGGCGGCGGCGCTGGATTAGCGCGGAGCGTCTGGGAGAAGCGCTGATGAGGGAGGTGGAGGAAGAGGTGGAGGGGGAGAAGGAGTAGGAGGAGAAGGAGGAGGAGGAGGAGGAGGAGGTGGAGCGACAAGTTTTGATGTGAATAATTTATCAGCCGTGCTTCCGCCGCCTTTGTTCTGCCTCCAAAAGGATCCGGGTTTTAACTTTTAATAGCATTTGTGGCCGGACTTATTATGTGTGATCAAATAATTCTCCGACGTGCCGTGTGGATTAAAAAAAAGAAAGAAATTAGCACTCTTTGCTCATTTTTTTTTTTTTTTTTTTTTTCTTCTGGGGACCGTGTGGGTAGAAACTTCCTTCCTCTCCGTCCTGCGCCGTTTAAATCATCGTATTGCAAAAACACACAGAAGCGTCTCCGGCTGTGAGCTCACTGGTGAATCTTTAATTAGTTAAAACATTTACTCTGCTTCAAAAAAAAAAAAAAAAAAAAAAAAAAAGTTCACACGATGGAGCTGCAGACTCGTCTGTTTTGCAGGAGTTTTGAAGTCGAAAGAAAGGAGCAACGAGCGCTAGCTGGGTTAGCCTAGCTGCTAAAGATGCAACAATACAGTATGAAAAAAGTACGGAGGTGCAGATGATTAGTGATGATGGTGATGAAACAAGCGTCAGTGATTGATCTTCTCTGTCTGGCCGGCTGACGTGTTCATCGCGGCGCCGCTCTTGAAGCGGAAGTGATCAAGAGGGGCGTCGAACGGCGGCGGCGCTCACGGCGCTGACGGCGCTGACGGCGCTAACAGCTGAACTCTCAATTTTCTGCTTCTGAGGGGAGTCGCGTGCGCCTCAAACGGCCGATCATCATTAAAGGCCCCGTCAGCCGGAAAAAACTGAGAGGCAGAGCGGGAAGAGAGAGAGAGAGAGAGAGTGAAAGATGGAGAGAGAGAGAGAGAGAGAGAGACAGAGGCTGACAGATGTTCTCTAGCTCGCTCGCTACGAGGCTAACTACCCCCCCTACTCCTCCTCCCACCTGAGGCTACGTTTCAATTAGAGGGCCTCCTGCGGAGGAAATCTAAAGTGCCTCGTTTTCTCTGAGCCGCCTCCAGCTTTATGATGTCAGCGCAGACGATCAGTTTGCATCAATAAACACCGAAGACGCTTCGCGATGCCGCCGCGGAAGAAAAGAGACGAGCGGGGAAGACACGCCCCCTTTACATTCACACAATGGAAGAAGAGGCCGTTGTGTGAATCTCTCACTCAGATCTTTACTTTTCATCCTGGAGGACAATAACAACCCTCTCTAGATCTCAGGAAACCGCAGACTTAGCCCTCTGCTCACAGCCTGCAGCTAGAACTCACAGCTGCACTTGAACTTCCGTGTGTTTGGACAGGGGCCAAAATACAAGGCGGGCCTCAGAGGGGTGGAGCCAACACCTGAGAAGAGGCTGTTGGCTCTGACAGGTATTGGTGCCCTCTGTGACGTCATGAAGGGTGAATATTAAAGGAAAATTGAGGCTAAGCACCCAGAGACTCAGATCGTTGTCATAAAACACGGATGAACCTGAATTCTTCACGGCAATTTTTTATTTAACCTTTATTTTACCAGGAAAGTCCCATTGATACTAAAAATCTCTTTTCCGAGGGAGTCCTGGCCAAGAGGCAGCAAAACTTAAAAATAAAGACAGCATCACGAGGGAGGAGCTGCAACATGTTAGCAAACAGCCGCTAAGCTAGCTAGCTAGCTGCTCTAATCCACTCATTTTGGCAGCCGAAAGCTTGGCACTGTGTGTGTGTGTGTGTGTGTGCGCGTGTGTTTGTGCGTGAAGGGGAGAGAATGAATTTGAAGCAGAAGTTGCTACCACCTGTCGGAGGCGGTTGCTCCTGGCGGGGGTGGAGGGGTTGAAGGAGTGGGGGAGTGGGGTGGTGGGGGAGTGTGGGAGTGGTTGGTGTCTTGACACGGCACCGAGCCGTGTCAGACCCACACACCCTCCACCGGAAATATTTCTTGATTCGGCTCCTCCCGCCGCAGTCTGAGCGGCCGCCCGGTCGACATGGAAACCCTCATTAGCGTCGCCTCCGCTGAGCTGCAGATGTAATTGGTGACGCCGGCCGTCAAGGAAATGAGCGTTTTTTTCCGGCGCTCCGCTCCGGCCTCACTCCTCACTCGCTCCTCGCTCGCTCTTCTCTCGCTCGCTCGCCGGTGAGAATGGTGAGTTCACGGCCGAGCGCCGAGCTTAAGGCCTTAAATCCGCGGACGCTTCTCCGCCTCTTACCCTCCGGTCGGCGGGGTGACAGCTCAAAGAGAGCCTTAAATCATGAGAACCGCTTTACCTTTCAGCCGCGCCGCCGAGACGCACCTACTGCTAAGTCGCTAAAGTCGGCCGACTTAAAGTGGATCTGGGGCCGCCCGCCGCCGCGCATCTCAATCAGGCAGCCGGCGGTGAGCCGAGAGTGACGGCAGAGGGCAGCGAGCAGCGAGAGGAGGAGGAGGGGGAGGTGGATGAGGAGGAGCAGGAGGAAGAGGAGGAGCAGAGGGAGGAGAAGGAGGAGATGGATTAGCGGGAAATAACCTCCTGAAAGAATTCTCCCATTATGTTTGTCTGCATGACGCAGAGCAGAGTTTCCAGGTTCCTCTGGGTCTTCCAGCCTCAGCTTCCTGCTGCTGTTATACCAGTGGTGTCAAACTCAAATACACAGCGGGGCCAAAGTGTAAAACTTGGACAAAGTTGCAGGCCAACTTTGACATTTATTGGAAAAATCTTCCTCCAGGTTTAAAAGTGAAGCTTTTTCTGTGGATCCAAGTTTTGCTTCAACCCGAATATGGAACCAAGCAAAGATTAACACTATACAAGAAATAACTTGATATTGCACACATCCAAAATCAAATTTCAAATAAAAAAAAATTAAAAGAAATAAAATGTAAATACAAATCTTTTTAATTTGCAGCCCTCTGATTTAAATTTCAAAAGTAACCTTTTTCAACGAGTTAAAAATACATTTACAGTAACAACAATAAACCAATGAAGTCATAATAATATCCTCCAATGAACGTCTTGTCCTGATTAACATGCCAAAATGCCAGCAGAGCATTCTGGGATTTGTAGTATTAGGGGTACATGCGCTGTATAATATACTGGCGGGACAGCTCCACTAGTGGTTTTGTACAGTTTGACACCTGTTGTTATATACAAAAACTTGCTGCCACTGGATTTGTCTCACTTTGAATTTGATCGTACAATTTGCAAAAACATTTTGCCATGACTTGTGCGGATGTCTTACATATATATGTATATATATATATATATATATATATATATATATATATATATGTATGTGTATATATGTGTATATATATATATATATCTCAATATACGTATATATATATATATACGTAATATATATATATATATATATATATATATATAATATAATATATATATATATAAATAAATAAATAAATAAATAAATAAATAAATAAAAATTCCCACCAGTTCAGTTTTTCTGCTCGTACTGAACCTTTGCATATTTTTAGCCTTTTTGCTGAGCAAGTGTCTCATTACTGATGGCTGAACAAAGCCAACAGTGGAGTTTTTTTTTTAAAAAAGGATGCTTCTAATTGAACTGCTGTTTTTGTCTTTATGGAAATATATTTATGTTTAAAAAAAGTGCCGACTGTGTACGCACAGCAGCAGCAGCAACAGCAGCGTCGAGCACGGGGTGAGAAGAATACAAACCAGAGAAAGTCGAGCAATTAGCCGAACGTTCTGCGTGACTTCCTGCTTGTGCTCGCTCCTTCCTGTGTGATTGTGGAAGGCGGCAGATGAGGCAACGAGATGTCGGCGATGGAGAAGTCGATCTCATGCGTGAGAAAGATCCATTGATGAGAACGAGTGGATTCCCTCCCAGTTCTTTCCCAGATTGTCAAAACCAAGCCATGACAGCTGGGCCCTGGAAACAGTGCTATGCTAGCATGCTGCTGCAGCGGGTAATTAGCGATTGCCGGCTCATTCCCACTGTTTTTCTGCGCTCCTAAAAATAAGTTGTTTTTTTTGTTGTTGTTTTTTTGGCTCCTTTCTTCCAAGAAAACAAATTGTACAGCAAGAAATAATTGTTTGTACTTGTTGTGAGGTAGGCATGTTCAACGTGCACAGAAAAGGCTGCTGGGAGTTTAACAGAAAAATCAAAGACTAGGGGAGGGGCTGGGGAGATCTAAATATATCTTGTGCATATTTGACCAAAGATTGAACGAGGAGGAAATATGGAATACAAACCTCTTCATAAAATGACTACTACCTGCGAGTCTGGGGTTTGAAGCCCACTTAGGACCTCTTCACCTTGCCACATTCTGCCATTGTCAGCAGGATCCATGTAGCTTAGGGGCGGGTCCATGGATTCCTCAGGACGTGCTTGCGAAAAGAGGGGGAGAGGTGTGACATTTGAGGGTGCTGTCACTATGCCTCCAATTGATCATGTGCCCTGGCTACTTGGCCAAGGGTATCGCTCTTTGGCCGACTGGTTAAGCGCGCATGACTATTACCTGCGAGTCTGCGGTTCGAAGCCCGCCCAGGCCCCCTTCACCTTGACACAACAACATTCATTTCTTTTGCAAAGCCAAACATTTACAAACCTTGCAAGACAGCTGGTTTCCTCTGATTTAGAACAAATCCATCTTGAAAAACACCAGTCCAAGTCCTTTTCAGCTGGACAGAGTACGAACGGACCAACCTGCATCCTTCGGTATTGATTGCAGAGGTTTTGTCCAATCAACTTCCAAGTTTTGTTGGAAGAGGCCCTCGTGTTTTCGAAGGTTTTCCAGCTTTTTGAGCTTCTTTTTGCTCATACTCCTACCCCTTTGCTTCTCCTTGTACTTTAAATAGCCCAACACACACACACACACTAACTTCTTGCTTTGTGCAGAAGTAAACACGTGCAAAACTTTTTTATTTAGGTCAATCAAAATGCAGTTTTAATACCTCTTAGCATCTTAGCTATAAGTCACATATCAAAGCGCCGCTTCGCTTAAACACTTAAAAGTGCGCGCCGTGGATGTCATTAAATAGTTAGCAGAAGGTTGAGAAAGGAGTGCAGCAGTCCCCTGTAGCGGCAGACGCACTCCTCGTGAAACAGCAGCAGCAGCCGCCTGACTGATGCCTGCACAACAGAGTGACAGCCAGAGGTGAAATTTTCATTTTACATGATTGCGGGTAGTTTTAAGAGAGTCGTCTGCACGGATAATGGCACTTTAAATGTTTAGCGTTCACTCGCGAGTGACTCATGCAACATTCAGAAGCTCGCAAAGGCTTGTAATTGAGGCACATTAACGGAGGGAGGGAAGAGTGAAGTGGGGAAAAAATAAATATGAACACAAAGAAAGTTTGACTAGAGAGCGAAACCTCTGACAACCTGAGGCAGGCGGTGACAGGCCTCCGTGTTTGAGCGGAGCACATTATTGTTTATAATTGTTCATTACAACTTATAGAAAAGAGAAATAAATTGAATGAACATAAAACTAATTTATTACCGACTTGTTATGAGTGTTAAATTTGTCGTCAGGTTAAAACGAAAGTCACGCTGCTGAGCGTCGTTAAGTTAGCATGTACGGCTAGCAAAGTTGGCTGTTCCGGTTCTTATGCTTAGCTTAGCTTGCAAAGTTTTCTCCCGCTGTAGCCTTAACGTTAAAAGTACTTGCATTTCAGTACTCACCGATACCGAGTACTTGATAAGGTCATTACACATTGTAGAATTACTTTGAGATATATATATATAAATTTTCCACAGATGTTGTCATTTGAACAACATTCTTCAGCATGTTTTTTTAAGAACATGGGGCGTCTGCCACAAGTTTCACTGCAACACAAACACTATTTTAAAACACATTTAACAAAATTGTCATACGCACACATATACAACTGGTGTCGGTGTCTTGGTCTCTGCGCGTATTTTACGAGGACGAGTACCATGCTCAACTCCGGTATCAGTAGCGAGATTAAATCCATTAACGGCATTGATATAGGTACCAATACCCGATACTGGTATTGTTATCAGTACATCCCTAGGTAAAATAGTTCCTGGACTTGGTATTCAAAAAGAGCAAAGCAACAGCTGTGAAAAATCAGAACCTCCCACCTGTGTTCGGGCCCTTTTGCGTCCTGACTGATCCGACGTGGTCTGAGCTCCTCCCCGCGTCTCCTTGGCTGCTCCTTGGCCGCTCGCCGGAAGCAGAGCCGCGGATCGGGAGGAGTTCTAATAACGTTTCCCCCCTCCGCCCCGACGCGCCCATCAGCCGCGGCTTGGCTCCATGTCTCGCGGTAATCCGTCTAACTTAAGCCCGAGTGCAATGCCGACTCGGAGATTACATCACCGCCTTTGGCCGAGTCAAGGACGCTCCCAAATCAATGCTCCTGATGCAAATGCACGGTGGGAATTCACTTTAAAGCTAATAACATTAAGCTGGGAGCGGTGCCACGCGGGCCCACATTGTAATGTTATGTAAATCTGAGCGTGTGACAGCTTCATTTAAATCAGAGTGCGCCAGATTATGCACGATAGTGTCCCACTTTGCTCCCGCGTGCTCATCTCGGCTTCCCGGTAAATAATTCAGGCCATAATTCGGCGCATTAGAAGGAGACGTTCAAAGAAAAAAAGGAAAGGCGAAAAAAAAAAAGGAAAAAGGCCAAAGCAGCAGCAGAGGCCCCCGGAGACTCGACGGAGGAATTTTATGCAGAGGAAGAAATTGGAAGGCGGCATGATGTTGGCTGCAGGGCCCATCACTCATCAATTTGTTTGTAAACACCAGATTTATGTGCAGTAAAGCAAGTGCACGGCTCCACCGCTGCAGGGGCCTCTCTCTCTCTGACTCTCTTAGACACACACGCACACACACACACACACACACAACCCCAGCATCACCTCCAGCAAAACAGAGCGGGAAAAAAAATTACTAGGAAATCTCCAAGTAGTTGCCATTTCGTTTGGAAATCTTCCTGGCAGAGATGCGTGTGTGTGTGTGTGTGTGTGTGTGCGTGTATATGAGTGCACGCTCACAGTTCAAGTCATGCGGCCTGAGAGCGGCGAGCTGATGACATAAGCGCCGTGTTTACTGTAAGCATCAGTTCAGCCACGGGTAAATATTTCTGTTTGATTAATCGACTCTTGACGTGAATCACCTCTCAGTGACCACAGGAAGCTCCGCCCCTCACTTCCTCCAACCCCCCCCGGCCAAGACATCCTACCCCTCCCCCGTCTCCTCCACTCCGACTGTCGACGTTTTCACTGACTGGCGCTTCAATTTGCCGACCTGCGGGAGGGAAAACGAAAAACGTTCGCCGAGTCCGGCGACGCTAAAAAAAGCAAAGATGACAAATGGAAAAAGGATTAAATTAAGTGGCGCTTCGGAAGAGGAGACGATTTAAAAAAAAAAAAAAAAATGATAAAAGAAAAAAGCAGTAGGGGAGAGAAAACTTTCAGGAAGTGTTTAAACGGTTCAAGTGACTCCAACCTGGTGATGTCGTTAGCATTAGCTCGGCTCTCAAGTGTTTCCTCTGGTCCCTTCTTTTGTCTTCTGTGATTTGTAAACAGTTTATCTTTGACTGGCCACTTAATATGACGACCAACTGGAGAAAAAAAAAAATGAGTGTAGGACGTCGTGTAGGATGTCAGACTTCCAATATGGTGGCACAACAATTTTTTTCCAGTGGCCACTCGAGGTACTGCAGCCAAAATATCCAACGCAGACCACGGAGCATTTTTCACAAAAAAACGCAGTACCAAAATAAAGGGCAGTAAAACGGTTGATATGACATCTGTTATCTGAATTCGATACATAACAAATATTCATATTGTGTATTTTTACATCATGGACTTCATAAAAATCTCCAGAAAACACTTTATTCCAGACATGATGTCATGTCATGTGCTGTGTCTCAGCTCGTTCCGATTAGCTGATGCGTTCTGATGCGTCACGGGAGGTGCAGTTCTAATAGTGATATATACATATATGGTCTAAATCAGGGGTGTGCAAACTACAGCCCGGGGGCCATATGCAGCCCGTCAAGCTTTTAATCCGGCTGGCTGAAGTTTAATAAATGATATTGACAGTAAATGAGTCTTAGAATAGCTGCATTTCATCCATTTTTTCAGTGTTTTCAGTCATTTCAATAAAGAGCTAAATACTGAGGTGCTTCAAAGACAAATATTTATGTTTTTGTTCATTTTCAATTGACATTAAAGCACATTTCCTACATATCCCATAATACATTTTCTACTATGAGGTGGGTCACTAAAGCACTCCATCCATCTGCTCCTGCTCCCTCTGTCAAATCTGAGAACTCACTGTGGCCCCACCAGTCAAAAAGTTTGCCCACGTCTGGTCTAAATTCACACTGATACATCTCGCTACTCCTGCTGCTGTAGAGTGTTTTTCCGCAGCCGAAGGTCTCGCAGAGTCGGTGGAGGGTCGGGTCGGCGGTGGTTGAAGACTGTGGCGGCGAGACGCAGCGATGCGGAGCTCCGCAGGTCAACAGAAGGTTTCCGGAGCGGCTGCAGGCGAAGACCGAAAGCCAGAGATTCTCTGAGATTCTCTGAGATTCTCTCACATCATTTTAACAAAGTGCCACGAGAGGCTGGAAGCAAACAAAAGGCAACGAACAAACGGGGCTGCTGTTGCAAAGCATTTATTGAGGGGAAGAGAAAGGAAGATACAACACAACAGTCGACTACAGCGCCCCTCCCCGACTCCCTCAGACCTCCGGGGGGGTGGGGTGGGCAGATCAGAGGCTTTAACGGCCGAGTCTCAGAGCCTTCGCCCTGGGAGCCGGCGGCCGCGAAGCTCTGAGCTGCGGATGAAGACGGCGGCAGCACGGAGTCAAACCGCGGCCCGGTCGCTTTACCAGGCCGTGTGTGTTGGGGATGGGGGGCGGGGAAGAGAGGGGGAGGCAGTGAGGAAAACACACCCAGAGCACTGTGAGTCAGCACAGCTCAGTCAAAGGCACTTCAAAAAAAAACAAAAAAAACAAAAACAGTGAGGAGAGCGGACGACACGAACACAAACAAGGTTAAACAGTCAGGAAACATATTTTGCGGCTGTAGCCGAAGTTTAGCTCTCGGTAAATGCACCCAGATCACCTGGCGCAACAACACGTGCTAATAAGCTAACCAAAAAAAAAAAAAAAACTCTTCAACCAACGATAAAAATAACGCTGTGCTATGAAGCACTGAGTTTTTAAAAGTTTTTTGAATATGCAACCAATCGGAACAAATCAAAGCCAACCATCATTAAACAATCCCGGGTAAAACTACTTCCTGCACTGAGTTGAAGGATACAAATGTTGCTCCGTTAACCCAAAAAGTCCTGCTCAGCTTCTGTGGCTGACCTCTGCGTTGGCGGCAGAATCCACTTGGATGAGAACATTTTTCCTCCTGCATGTTAGTCGCAAGTCTCGTGATTACGTTTTGTTTTGTTGCTCCCCTACCCCCGGTGGATCTGGCAATGTACTGCAGCAATTCACTTGCTTTGACTTTGACTTCACGCAGAACGATGTGAGAGTTTGTTTTTGTTTTTTTAAGTAATATATATTGGTAGTCTAATGAATTGCTATGTGTATTGTTCAGCACTTGGCACGAGTTGCTTCGGCGGTGACCCAACTGGTTACATTAGAGGCACAATAAAAAAGTTCCGCTTTTCTTTGAGGGAGCATGGAGATAATCCTCTACTTTTTTGGGGGTGCGTCACTGTAAACTTTCTGCAAGAAAATAATGAGAGAAAAAAATTCTGAATTGAAATGATCTGGATCCACCATCGACTTCTGGAGCGTGAAAATAAATATCTTGCTCTACGGCACAACTAGTGGCCAAAAGTATTTTTACAAATGACTTTAATTTGGCATCAAAACAACTTTAAAATTGATCACCACAAGCTGCTGATCAATGGCCGTCAAATAGAATAAAAAGAAAAAGAAGATTGAAAAAGAATTGTGGGTAAACTCCCGTGGTCCCTTCTTATCCCGTCAACTTTACACCAACACCAGATATAAAAGACATCAATCAACAGTGACACACTCACTCTCTCTCTCTCTCTCACACACACACTCACACAGTACCAATAGTCTCCCTCACTATCAGGCTATAAGGACACTTAGGCTTGAATCTGTACATGTAAAATATTTTCCTTATTCATAAAAAAAATCCCCTAATTCTAATAAAGTGTCGATGCAATTAGCGATAAGAATTGCATAGCCGTAATTTCAAATCTCTCCTTGATTGCAATTATGCCGCAATCTAATCTAGTTACTGGTAAATAAGAGGAAAAGTTACATTTTTACCTGCATAAAAACAAAGAGAAACAAAGTAGATAATTAATACGAAGCGAATGCCGCGATCATACTGGTTCATCCGACACATGATCAGTGGAGGTGTACAGGACATGAATGGAAACAAAAAAATAAAATACACAATAAAAAGTCGTGTCATGTTGTGAAGGAAGTTGTGTTGCGTTGCCAGCTGCTGCTAAATGCTCTGGTCCCTTTAAAACATCATAACATATGGAATATAGTTGCGTGCTGTTAGTTACACTCTTTGGCGTTGGGTTGTGCAGAGCTGAGTGGTGGTGTTGTATCGCTGTTTGTGTACCGTTGGTGCAGTCATTTAGCGGGTGGCCGAGATTGAAAACCATGGAAAAATTTAACAATGTGAGTCAGAGGAGAAGAGCTAGTTTTCAGAAAAGAGTTTAGAATAAATACTGATATGTCTCTGCTTGTTTTCCTGGTTACCCCCTTCATTCAATCTGATTCAACTATAAAATTATAACAAATTATAGGGAAATTATAGGAAAAGTCTAAAAAAATAATGGTTATAAATGCATTTATGCATGAGGAGCATGTGAGGATCCATCAAACTGCCTCCGAGAAAAGAGTGAAGGTGGAACTGATTAAAGTATTTCACCCATTTCCTGATTGTTTTTACTTCACAGGAGCAGCCTGATGTGATTATTTATGGAGAGCATGTCCAGAGATGTGAGTTTTATCACACACCTGCTGGAGTGGAGAAAGCAGGAGGACTTCTCACTGACAGGTGAGTGGTGGACAACACCAGAGATGAACTGGAGTGAACTGAGAGGAAGGAGGCGTCAATCATCTCATCGAACTACTCACCATCAGCAGATTGAAGCTGCGTTGAGTTTGTGTGTGTGTGTGTGTGTGTGTGTGTGTGTGGAAGTGTCACAAATGAATCTTGCATGTTTGTGTGGGATGCAAGCAAAGAGAGAGCGAGAGGGAGGGAAGGGGAAGAAGCGGGAGGAGGCAGCGTGAGGGCGGGGCTACGGATCACAGTGGCCAGCGGAGGAGGTGGAGGTGGTGGGCGGAGCTCAGAGGTCGGTGGTGGCCTTGGCGGTCAGCGCCTGGATGCGGCTGGTGTTACAGTTTTTGCAGAGGACGTGTCCGTCCAGAGGGTAGCAGCCCTGGTTGTCCCCCTCCGACAGCAGGGAGCCGCAGTCCTGCAGGGGCGGAGAGACCAACGCACAACACACACACACACACACACACACACACACACACACACACACACACACACACACACACACACACACACACACACACAGTGTCAGTGTCAGCAGCTTCTCGTCTCCCCCGTGTGAGAAGATCTTGTTGAGCTCCTTCGGCTGAGCTAATCTGCTTTGATTCCCTTTGACCTTTGACCTTGCCAGTTGCTGACTGAGGTCTGGTTGATCTCTCTCTGCTCTCTCTCTCTCTCTCTCTCTCTCTCTCTCTCTCTCTCTCTCTCTCTCTCTCTCTCTCTCGTCTCTTGATCTCTCTCTCTCTCTCTCTCTCTCTCTCTCTCTCTCTCTCTCTCTCTCTCTCTCTCTCTCTCTCTCTCTCTCTCTCTCTCTCTCTCTCTCTCTCTCTCTCTCTCTCTCTCTCTCTCTCTCTCTCGTTGAGGCGGGCGAGCACAAACCAGACGCCCGACATCATCTCTATCACACACCTCGCAGCGGTAGCACTGCACGTGGAAGTCACGGTCCAGGGCCACGATGCGCACGGTCTCCTCCTGACCCGGAGCCGGCATGATGGGCTCGTGGCACACGCAGCAGCGAGGAGCGAACTTCCTGCAAAAGAAAAAACAACAACGGTTCAATCAAAACGACAGGAAGTGATCATCAAGTCATCAAAACTGTTATCTTTCGTTTTGGTTTTGGCTTTTGTGAGAGTGATTGTGCTGTTTATTTATGGCCACAGTGCAGTGGGACAGTATTAATTACATTATTATCGCTAATCATTAAAAAGATAAGCCTCATTTTACAGCAGGAATACAGAAGGCGTCTCAAACAGGAAAACAGGAAAATATATATATTTTTTATCCTGACATACTTTTAAAACGAGACAAAAAAATGATTTTCCATTTTCTTTTCTGGAAAAATGTTTGCAATTCTCACAGGAGAAACTCTCACCCAGCGGCTTCCAAGAACAGAAAAAACACAGAAACTATGAGGAGTTTTCAGTTTCTGGCCTCGGACTTATTTGTGTGTCTCTTGTTTCACGTCTAAACATAGCAGGACTTTTTTTTTCATTTGTCACAACCGAGACCTTCCAGTCACAGTCAGACTGTAAGGATGTGAAATTCACAAGGAGGATTTTGGGGTCATGCGAGGTGACAGGAAGTACGAACAGGAACGTACTGGGGCTTTTCTGGTTTCGTTGCAGAAGGGGAAGCACAGTGGAGATCTGGGGGAGGAGTTAGCGACTGTCCGTGGAAACGGAGGGCAGCGCCGTTTTTGACGTGCAGTTGCAGAACCGTCTGACAAGAAGTCGGTTGTTCACTTCCTTTTCCTCTTCCCATTCTGGGAAGGTTGAGTAATCTGCAGCTCCAGACTCGTTGACGGGAATCTAGAAAAACGTTTCACTTTTTTTTTTGTTTTTTAAGATTGCTGTCAGCAGTAGCGGCAGATCGCCGGAATTCGCGGCATCGGCCGCCAGCCTTCCTGAAAGCGGCGGCGGCAAGACGGGATTCTGACGTCAGAGATTTCAACCGCGTTGAGGTTAAAGAGTCAGCTGACACTTTACCCTCAACACAGTCAGCAGAACCGTGTTTCCTCCTCCACAAGTGTTTTCTAGCAGTAACCAGCGTCTCCACACTGTGAGGTCAGTGAGCACGACCTCACAGTCGTGCTCACTGACCTCACAACACCTGGCTGGGGGCCAGGTGTTGGCCATGACCCCTCCCGGGTGTTGGCTCCGCCCCCTACGAGACCAGACCGCCTGGTTTTTTAATCCTCTTCCAAACATGTGGAAGGTCCAGCAAAGCATCAGTTTTAGCAGGAGGCTGCAAACAGAGGGCTAAATAGGGTTGTTTTTTTTTTTAAGGTATTGGAGTGAGGATGCACACGCGCTGCTGTCTGTCTGTCTGTCCTGTGTCCTAAATAAAATCTTAAGATCTGAAATGTGGAAAAATTTTTATTGTTGCATGTTTTTCATAAATGTCATTCTTCAATTTCCCACATTTTATCATGTGACGTCGCTTCAAGACAGAGCAGTTACATAACTGAACAGAGCCCTCTTTCATTTTCAACAAGAACGGGATGAACAATTTCTTGCATCCAAACACAAGATTGAGCTGAAAGTGACCAGAAGCTTCACCGCAGGTGTGACAGGATTTTAAGTTGAGTTGTTCCCAATTTTAGCACTTTGTTTAATGATTAAAAAACAAAACAAAACAAAACAAAAAAAACATGTGACAGGTGCCGAGAGCGCCTACTTGTGGAAGTCCTCGATGCAGTGGATGTGGTTGGAGGCGTCCACGGTGAAGGGGATGCCGTCCAGGCTGCGGTGGCAGACCACGCAGGTGAAGCAGTGGGGGTGGTAGGCCTTCCCCGTGGCCCGCAGGATCCGCTCCATGATGGGCTTGCTGCAGATGGTGCAGGTCTCCAGGGTGTTCTGCACACACACACACACACACACACACACACACACACACACACACACACACACACACACACACACACACACACACACACGGTTACACAACCAACCTTCCTGATAAACCTGCTGATTCACTGATTCACTGGTTCAGTCGCTGATTGTTTGCAGACACATTTCTTCTACTTTTTCCAGCGGCCCAGTTTGGGATTTTTTCTTTCAAACTCCCTGCTGCTGCTGCTGCTGCTGCTGCTGCTGCAGCACTAGAGCTGGATCTCCTCCCCTTCTGCACGACCGGGGACCTCTTTTTGTCCTCGGATGCCTCGCGGAGCTGAAGGAATCTGATTAGCGCTCCGGCTCTTCTCCCGCAATACAAACACAGCCGTTTATCAGCCGCCCTCAGCCACACTTTCCTCGCCGCCCTGCCCTGCTCGCCGCTCACAGCAGCGGCAGCAGCAGCCGGCAGTAAATACTTCCACTTTGTGATGACTGCGGCTTTTCTGCAGCCAGACAAGCGGGCCGGCTGCCCAGGTTTGGGGGAGGGAGGGACGTGGCGGCTGACTTATCTGCCACATCTCTCTTCTTTATATCTGCTCAGAGACACCATTTGTTATTCCAATATTCCATAAATAACGGCTCCCTCTCCAAACAGCGGAGGTGGAGGATATATCACGGCAGGCTGATCAATATGGGGACGGTTGGTTTGAAGAGGGGGTGGAGACAAAAAATAAATAAAATTAAAAAAAAAAAGGACGTTCTGGTCCCTCTGACCAGACTCGGCACAGGTCTGATGATCTGCTGCTTGTAAAGATCATCTGGCAACTTTTTCCTTTTCCCCTGTTTTTGCAGCTCTGAAGACTCAAAATCATAAATACTGCACATGTTCGATATTTACAACTGGAAATCTTGTTCGCCAGGGGAAGCCAGAGCCAACATTCACTGGGCCGTGACACAGCCGTCATCATCCGTTGTGCTTGTTTACACCAGATTAGAGTGTTGGTTTTTTTTGAGTCAACAATCTAATTGCTGGTGGACGGAGAGTGTCGGAGAGCAATGTGTTCTGCCGGTCAGCAGCATCCTTCCATGGCAGCTGCTCACAATTTCAACCATGACATTTTTTTTGCTCGTCCATCTTGGCAACCTCCACCAGACAGTGTTTTCAATCAGTCTTTAGACTTCAGAGGATCCTGTAACTCATCAGCTCCCTTAATGGGTTCAGAGACAGTAAGGTCGACAAGCGAGAAGCTTCTGATCAAGATGGCCAAAAAAACAAACTACCCAAATGTGGCAATTTGCCAAAATGTTTTCTACTGGCTCTTGACCAAATGGATGTGTGAAACAAATCACACAATGTGAGAGTGAATCTGTAAAGTGCGTTTCCTTTCACCTTTCAGGAAGTGGTGAGGATCTGAAGGACCTTTATCTGACCTCCGCTGTCGCTGCTGCTCACTTAGGAAAAAATTTCCTGGAGTCTCTCTCGGCTCTGCCGTGCTCCGCTGTGCTGCGCCGCGCTTGGCTGGGCTAAAGAGTTCACGGCTGAGCGGCTCCTATTGGCCGGGGCTGCAGTGGCGGGCCGCCTCAGTGTTTCCAAACACAGCTTGCGGTGTGTAGCAACACTGCGCTGCGTCATCGGCTGCCTGCTGGATGCACCGCCGGCACCCCGCCGCTGCGGAAATGACACTTTGAGTGAGCGCTCGTCCGCGGTAATCTCCTGACTCCTCGCCGCAGTCCGGCTGCGGAGCACGTGCACTGACATTTACGGTCGGCGCGATAATGAAAGGAGGGGGTGGAGGGGTGGATGAGACTCAGCCATGTTGAGAACCTCCCGCTGAGGTCTCGTTCGTCCATCCTACTAAACTCTGACAGGCAGCGTTTTAAATGGATTTCATTTTTTTCCCTCACCCACTGCAAAACCAATCGACTCACCTTAAGGAAAAATAAAAGGGAGGAGTCCAGAGGGGCGATAAAGTCTGAGAAACCACAGAAGAAGACCAGGAGGAAGCAGCTGCTGCTAGATGAGATGAGCGTGGACGCTGCACAGTTTGGCAATTTTGGCATTCGACAATAAAAGAATGAAAGAAGACATCACTGAGTTGCTAACAACTGTTTTAGGATGCGATTGTTTAAAGGCGGGTATGTTTAATAATCAGTGATGTGTAGCTAACATTCTCCGCTGCTACGTTACGCTAACAGGATGCCTCGAGCTCGCTAAAGCAGCGGCGAGAAATCTGATTGGCCTCCTACGTTTTGCCTCCGACTTTTCAGATGCTTTCTGCCGGCTCTCGACAAGACAGATGCGTGAGATGATTTCAAACATTGGCGGAAACTTGACGTCCGGCTACGGACAAGAACCGGTGAGCTTCCTGCGCGTGTCACCAAGGCACGGGGCTGAGCCGAGGAGGCCACGAGGTCGACCTCTTCTCTTCGTCGACCGCGTGACTCAGCTAGGAGTCAGGAGGCGTCATTTAAAAATACGTCCATTTCTTCAAAGCACTCTTGGAAGAGGAGGCATTATTTCATGAAAAGCAACGAGCGCAGACGAGCCGGGGAGTCTCCGCCCCCCACACCCCCGCCCCATCCTCCCTCCAAGACAGTAATAGAAATAAACAGTTTTCCCAGGGCAACGTTTGTGTGTAAACAATGTCCGCGCTTTGCAATCGGGCTCGATCTTGGAAGTGGAATGAAGCCTTTAATGAGCTCGCTGCACCGAGCCCCAGAGGTTTGCCTTGTGCGCGCGCGCGCACACACACACACACACACAGACACACTCAGAAAGAGAGGTAGAAGTGGAGATGGAGAGAGAGAGAGTAAGAATATATGCAAGACTGAGAATGTGAGTGAGATTCCAGAAGCGTGCGGCGCCAAACCATCCTCAACTCTGCGTTTTCCGCTCACTTATTCTCTTCCGTCCTTCACGTGGGAATACCTTGCCCTTGTTTAGCTTAACTGGAGCATGTGATTCCACAGCACACGCACGCACGCACGCACACACACACACACACACCTCCTCCGGGCCGATGTAATGAGTACAGTACTCAAAAGACAAATTTTTTTCCTCTTTTTCTTCTTCTTCTTCTTCTTCTTCTTGTTCCTCTCTGATGCTACGATTCCCTGACCTGGATTCCTGCGTCCTGCCCAGCCTCTCATTCCTCCGCCGGCACCTCACTTGTTGTTTTTTGGGATTTTTTTTAGTCCCCCCCAAACTCGTTATTAGGTAACATTCATCAACCCCGTTCGCAGAGATGCGTTTTCTCGTGTCAGAATACAGAATTTAAATGGACCGTGGAGCCCAAAAAAAATGACATGACACGCAGGGCACCCGCTCTGCCCGGCACGCGAAGACCTCGACAGGAGCCGCCACTAGAGGGCGGTATACGTCTGCAGAAGTCCGCGTTTCTGCGTCTCCCCCCTCCACCAAATGTGATGTGTTGGAGCATATGTATTCTTTTCTACCACTCCACCCCCAACACGCACACACGCACACACATACACACAGCGCGCACGCACACATACACACACACACATCCCATCTCTCTCTCATGCATTTCTCTAAGTGTTTGCCCAGAAGGCTAAACAAATGTCTAGGCAGATGAGGTAAAAGTGAATTTAGGTCAGACAGCCTCTTGCTGAACTGAGGGGTGAGTGCAGCTTCGTTTTTAAAGTCAATTGTGGCTTCCTGCTCCTGGTTTTCCGAGTTCCTGCTCCTGCTCGGCGAGAGAAACACGCAGCCGTGCCCGCGTCCACCGAACCCGGCTGCCCCGATGTTTTCTCAGCAAACATGGCCTGACGCAGGTGGCTGTTAGCTCCGCCACCTGAAGTCAACGAAGACAAACTGATGCAAAAGTGAAAAAAAAAAAAGAAGAATCGTCTGGCTGGCGCCACTCAGCTTGACGTCCTGCTGCAAACAGGTCCAGTGCAACTAGATGAAATATTAAAAAAACAAACAAACAAAGGAGAGAACTAGGAAGAGATGCTTATAAAATAACACAAAATCATTAAAAAGCAGCAGACAGATTGTTGTGTTTCATCTGAACCCGTCTGGAAGATGTTGCAGCATCTGCAGCTTTCACACTGATGCGACTCGACGGCTCGCTGCTGTTCTTCTCTCAATTTCAACTCCTGCTGCTCCGACCGGAAACTTTCTATAACAGACAAACTACGTGCACAACATGAACCGGTAGCCACACACACACACACACACAGGACTCTGTGTGACTCGGTCTGTTTGCGTCTCCCTGTGCCAGGTGCTCCAGGTGCGGTGCAACGAAAAACACGTTCCCTGTGTTTGCAGGGAAGGAATGTGGGCTCAGTTCACCCCCCGCCCCCCCGCCCTGTCCACCTCCGTCCGCATTGTCATAAATTTTTACACCTTTCTGTGTTTCTCCCTCTCTCTCTTGCTCCCTCGCTCTCTCTCTCTCTCCCCTCACATGGCCGAGCGGGGCTGACAGGAGGCAGCCTGGAGTTCACTCAGACTGCACGCGATTTATGACCTGGCACACTCACTGGCTCAGAGTGGGCCAAATTCCACTCTGTGTGAGCGAGCAAGCGTGTGTGTGTGTGTCTGTGTTGCTCTCAGAATGCGCAGCTCGCTGCCAGGCCACGCTGTGTGAATTAACTGGAGCCTCCGACTGACGGCGGCGGCGGCTCTTGCAGCAGCAGCAGCAGCAGCAGCAGCAGCAGCAACAGCAGCAGCAGCAGCAGCAGCAGCAACAGCAGCAGCAGCAGCAGCAGCAGCAGCAGCAGCAGCAGCAACAGCAGCAGCAGCAGCAGCAGCAGCAGCAGCAGCAGCAGCAGCAGCCGGTCGCAGGGTTTGTGTTTGGTCTCGTCGCCGACTGGCTGCTGCTGAACTATGAGTCAAATCAGCAGCGCCTCCTCAGGGAAGGTGTCCGCTGACTTAATAGACCTTGACAAGCGGCCTCTCCCTCTCTCTCTGTCTCTATCTCTCTCTATCGCACACACACACTCGCAGACACTGTGTGTGTTGTATCACTTCATATGGGTCAATCAAAGCAGTGCAAAAAGACAAATAGTGGTGCCGGCGAAGGTCTGAGTGTCTGGTGAAAGAGATTCAGTTCAACACGCACTGCTGAGGAAGCGGAGGAGGAAAGGGGAGGAGGAAGAAAAGAGGGGAGGAGGATGAGGAATAGAAGGAGGAGGTGTTTGCAGGTCAGTGCAAAACTCGAGTGACACTCGCCTGAACTCTGTTCGACTCAGTGGCGTTTCGCAAACAAAGAAAAAGGCAAATCACTTTTTTCTCTTCTGGTGTTTTTTTCATCCTGGTAGATGATTAAAATGTTTGGCAGCTTAGAAACCAGGCCACTCGCTCACTGTCATCGCTGCCAATCCAAGGCTGGAGCCAAAAGCTGAACTGGGAAAAAACATGACCCATAATGCACTCGGTCAATTATCTTTGTGTACAGGTCAGGTGTTGACTGCTGTCGCGGTCTCTCTGGCAGATGTGCGTCTTGTTTGAACAGGCCTGCAGTCGTGACTCATCACCCAAACTCAACATATGTATATGCAAATAACCCCCAATACCTTTCAGCCAATCAGAGGGCGTGTCTATGATCTCTGACAACAGCTGGCTGATTTATGAGGGACTTCACAGAACACAATGAACCGCTAAACTTTCGTTTTGCTGCAGCACCGGGTGTTCTTTTGGCAATTACAAAAACTAAGTAATTGCACAGCTCATTCAGTCCGGGCGGAGGAAGCTCCCTGAAAATACTGCAGTCTTCCTTTGAAACCCAGACAAACAACATCAGTGACACATCACCACATCGCAGTCGTGGTGGACACATATTCTTAGTGAGCGGCTGACGGACATTCTTCAGTTTGTGTTGTTTGTGTCTCTAAGATATTGCAGTTTTTCTAAATGAGGAAGCAACATCTCCTGACTTCCAGTCGACTCTGAAAAAACAGTCGAATTCAGCAGGAAAAAAAAAAAAAATGATCGATGATTTTTTTTTACAAACTGATAGTGCCATCAACAACACAGCAGCAGCAGCATTGAGCACTTTTTCAAGAAATGTATGAGGAGCAACAACACCTGGAGCAACACAGGACCGTCAGGAATGGATGGAAGGAAGGAGAAAACAAAAAAAAAAAAAAAAACAAAAAAAAAAAAAGAGGTCGGAAAGGTCTGAGAGGTAAAACACACCTCGTCCCTGGGACACCCTAACCCTGGCACCCACCTGCGAAGACACAAGACCAACCTGTGATCACCAGGGACTCACCTGGGATGACCTGAGACCCACCAGGGATCACCATGCGGGCCCACCAGAGATCACCTGGGATGACCTGAGACCCACAGGGGACCACCTGAGATCACCTGGGACACCCAGGGACTCACCTGGGATGACCCATGACACACCAGGGATCACATGGGATCACCTGGATACTCACCTGGGATGACCCAAGACCCACCTGGGATGACCTGGGACCACCTGCAATCACCAGGGACACCCAGGAACTCACCTGGGATGACCCAAGACCCACCAGGGGTCACATGGGATCACCAGGGACACCCAGGAACTCACCTGGAATGACCCAAGACCCACCAGGGATCACATGGGATCACCTGGGATCACCAGGGACACCCAGGAACTCACCTGGGATGACCCAAGACCCACCTGGGATGACCCGGGACCACCTGCAATCACCTGGGACAAACCTGGGACCACCTCAGATCACCTTAGAACCACCTGAGATCCCAGGTCATATCCCACTTCACACCTTCGCCCCAGTTGCCACTGAGCGGCCGTCCATCCTTGGCAGCAGTTTTCCCCGGGCCATTAGGGTCACGGAGCGAAAGGCGAAAGACGATTTTATATTAACGCGACCCGAATCCTCCGCAGCCGCCCGTCATCTCCGCTCACCCGACTTGAATCAGCCCCCTCACATCTCTTTTCACGCCGCCTGGATGAGGGCGACTGAGGTGTGCGCACGTTTTTTTCCTCGCTTGTTTTTTTGGACTAGGTTTGGGGTAGAGCGAGGACACACACACACACACACACACACACACACACACACACACACACACACACACACACACACACACACACACACACACACTGGGTCTGTCAGCCGGTCCGATCTGATCCCGCTGATGCTTTCGTAATGTGGCTGCGATCGTTGACCTGGACTCTCATCGGCTGCGCCGCTCATGGCGTGCGACAGTCAGCGGAAGGGAAGAGTGTGGCGAGGTGTCCGCCTACCCGACCTGGAATGGCCCCGGCTCTCTCTGCGGAGCACTGGGCCGTCTGTCTGTCTGTCTGTCTGTCTGTCTGCACGATAAAGTCCGCCTGCCAGCAAGCGACGCCTCCTACCTATGCTTGTGTTTTATTTTTGTTTGCTTTGCGTGGCTGCCTGGACGCTTCCTGAGCACGCTCAGTCTGCACCCAACCACCTCCCCCTCCCAACCACCTCCTCCTCCCCTCCTCCTCCACCACCGCTCTCACTCTCTCCGGAGAACATGAGTTTTGACAAAGTGACGCAAAGGGACAACGTCAAGTGTCCAGAGTCGCTTCCGGCTGAGCTCGCTGCTCCTTCTCAGGATTTTTCATTTCTATTTATTTTTTTAATTTATGTTGTTTTTGGGCCACGTGACCTGCAACGAGGCCACGGCCTGGACACGAGCGGGGGCCGGGGTGGGAGGGGTGGGCAGGGGATCAGGCTTCACTCCAGCTTTTCCCTGCTGCCGGATAAAAGGTGGCAGCGGAGGAGCCCTGAGCTCTCTGGCCGACCCGCCTGCCCGTCGTCAGGCCTTAAAAAAAAATAAAATGTGGCCGGGCGGCAGGACGTATGTGACCCCTGCGGACTCTGACCAGCCTCTCCTGCTGCGGTTTCTACAGAGAGAAACTGACAAAGAGCCCAGCAGTAGTTCCATGGCTGCCATGACTGAGAGTGACACTGCAGCAGGTCAGCGCCGGGTCGCACTGAGCCCCCGTCCCAGCTCCCCGCCCTTCCTGTTTTGGGAGGGAGGGAGATGAGGGAGGGGGTGAATGCGCTTGGACAAAAAACATGAGGAGGGTTTAAGAGGAGCGCCGGTTGTTTGGAATCAGTCTGGGCACCGCTGTCCAAACAGCGTCTTGCAGCGACACTCCGGCTCCTCGTTTGCATACCAGCGACTGGCAGGACGGCTAGATTTCAATGTAATGCGGATCAGTAATGAGGAATAATGACCTGCTGGAGTTTAGCAGGATGACACCCACTGTATCTACCACAGCGAAGGGGGAGAGGGAGAGAGGGAGAGAGGAGAGAGAGAGAGAGAGACACACACACACACAGACACACACACACTGGGATTGTCTTGGCAAGTGTGAGGAGGACGCACCGAGATGTGAAATCCTATTCATGCGAGTGCGATCTAATTGGCTCACTCCTTTGAGGAATTAGACCGAGTTAATCACGTCTGAATATACAGAACTCAATTAGAACTCTGCCAGCTAATGCAGACAGCCATGAATATTTGATGACAGAGTCAGCAGAAAAAGCCCGGGCGCCGCCGCCGCCGCAAATAGGAACCCGGGCGGCTGTTTACCTGCCGTCGCGCTGCAGGAGCTCACGAGGTGGAGCAGTGGGGAGGGTAGGGGAGGGGGTGCCTGCGGGTGGGGGCTGAACCCGCTACTCCAGCCGCTCGCCGGCGGACCTGCCCACCTGGATATCCATCACGGGGAGCAGACAGGTGTGTGGGCGGCGTGCAGTCGTTTCTAATTAGCACTGTTTTACTGTCACGGCAGCAGCCAAACAAACTTTACACCGCCGCCCTGTTGTTTGTTTGCTGTGTGTGTGTGTTTGTGTGTGTGTGTGGTTCGGGGGGAAGCATCGGGCTGTGATTGGATGATGCTGTGCCTCTTTCATTCCCTCTCTCAATGACAGCAAGGGCTGGAGGGGAGGTCCTAGGGGGATGGGGGGTCCCATTGTTGGGGGTGAGAGAGGAGTTCAGCCTGATGCGGTGCAGTGGAGGACGTCCACCACCAGGGGGTCTGATGCAGCCCCAGCCGTGTCTGTTGGCCCCCCTGGGATGTTGTGCTCGCCCTGCGGAGTTTCCCATCGCTGTTTGGACTGGATGAGAGTTAAATGCGTACGCATGCATGTACTAAGCCCCCCCCCCACTTCCACCAACACACACACACACACACACACACACACACACACACACACAAAGAGAATTTTGGAAATATTTGGAAAAATTTGGAATAAAACTTCTGGAAATCAGCACTTTGTGATGTCACAAAGTGCACTGATACCTCTCCAGGCGACCACACCCCCCCTCCAGCCAGGTGTTGGCTCCGCCTTCTGAGGCCACCTTGTTTGCTTTATGGCCCCTTGCGAAGCAGTGGGAGCTCCAGACGAGCATAGATTTCAACAAGAGGCTGTAAACACAGGGCTAAGTGTGCTGCTTTCTGGATGATCTTATGGTTTGTTTTTTTTAGAAATAAAGATGAAAAGCGACCTTCAAATCCGTCAAATATTTTGACCCTGAGGTTCTTACTGTGCTAGATAATTTAATAATCTGAATTATTTCTGATTTGACAGCTGAGTGTTGCTGTTGTCTGTTGGCCTGGTTGAGCCCTCAGCCAAACAGTGATTATACGATCAGTTCCGCCAGTGATTGAGGGGAATTAAAACTGTCATTATCACAAAAAGTTGGAAAATGTGTGAAAAGAAATTCTTCTTCGGCAGGTGAACTGACGGTGGTGACTGTGGAGCCTTGGAAAAAAAAAAAAAACAGCAGCTCTCTCGCTTTTTTTCAACTGAGGTCTGTGTGATGAAATTAATCACACAAAAGGAAGAAGAAGGCGCTGGCGGCTGAACCTCAAAAAAGAAAAAAAAAAAAAAAAAAAGCGGCGGCGACGTGAACAGATAACGGCTGACATCACCACTTTCCAAGACGGCCAAACAGACGGCGAGGCCAAGAGCTCATCAGTCAATCACGCGGCTCCCCACTGACTGACAGGTCAGGGCCGCCGTGCGCCGCTTCACTCCGCCGCCACAATAGCAAGGCGGCTTCTTTTTGGCAGCGAGCTCAGATGCCGCAGCTGGTTTTGAAAAAAGAAAAAAAAAAAAAGAAAAACGAAAAAACGGGCGGCGTAGTAACGACGGCAGATAATGAACATAATTACACTCCAGCAAGTTGGCGTCCGTGACCTTGGCAAGCGTTGAAACTCCGTCAAAAGAGGCAGAAATAGATTAAGATTTTTTTCCCCCTCTCCTCAGTGCGGATGTGCGTGCGTGTGTACACGGGCAAATCCCTATCTCTTTATTACTGCTCTTTCAATATGAGGCTCTTGGCCGCGACCTTGCGTTACTTACATCAGTCTCATTATGGCTCGCTCTAACTGGCTGCACCCAGGATGAGCGACATTCAAGGGAAAGCGTCCGTCCATCCATCCGTCTGTCTGAGCGGGACGGCGGCGGCAGCGGCGGGATGTGACTGCAAGTTGTTAACGGGCGACGGAATGGACACGTTTAGCAGCACGTGCTTCCTTCTACGCAAGGTGGAAGGAAGTAAAACAAATAAATGAATGAATAAATAAGAAACTTATACAAGTTCTGCTGGAGCTGTTTAAAAAAAATGAACGCAATTAGCAATTAACCTCAGTGGCACCTAGTCCCACGGCTGAACTTTTTCAAAGGGGGTCAGCTAGCGCCGTTAGCTAATGTGCTCTGGTAGTGAAAGGTCGACTTCATGAAGAGACGCAAGATGGCTGGAACGTTACTGTTCATATCTGAGAGCAGCGCAGTCTCAGATCGAGTTGAAGGCTCCTTTGATCTCACTGACTGAGATCATCTAGGTGATGACTTGCAAAAAGTACGACAGACAGACAACGGGGTTGTAATGAACTTAATTCATTTTGTGAGCGCTTCCAACTCAAGAGGCGGCGGAATCTCAGACGAGCTCCGTGAATTTGGTCACTGGTCCGCCGAGTTCCAAGAGAAAACATTTTTTTTGAGCCGGTCTTTAAATTTTTGAATTTCTGTTTAAAATTCTACAATCAAGTTAATGTTGGCCAGCTGCACACTGCACATCCTCACACTGACCCGAGCCATGAGGTTTCGACCACGTGCGGCTACTGTTGCCATGTCGCCTCTTCACCAGATGGATCCATGACATAAAACCGGAGGATTTAGGAAACGTCCCATCTGGCCGGTCAGGCTTTGTATTAAGTGCAAAACGGTTCTCAGTGAGACGGTTGGTTCGATGCAGCTTTAATTCCCCAGTTTTCTTTTACACACACACACACACACAAACATATTTTTATTTAAAACCGTACACAAGTACAGCAGTTAAGAGAAGTGCTAACGGTTAGCCTGCGTTAGGCTGAGGAGGTCAAACTTGCTGGAAAAGGAGCCGCGCCAATGTCAACGCAGCTGATGTGAATCTGGAAAACTGGAATATGGGAAGTGCGGGCGACGCACGAGTGAGTCAGGTTTCTATCTGAGTGTTTGATCAGACGGGGGAAGGCTGCTGTGGGGCACCTCAGCGGGAAACAACCTGATGTTCCGCCGACACGACCAGCGGCAACGGCGTCATCTATGCAAATGGAGGCACCGACTGAGCTCCCGAACAGTTTATCAGCATTATCGCTGCTCATTCAAATGTTGAGCGGCCAAATCTGCAGCCAGGGGAAGAACCGAGGACAAAGGCAGCCTGGCGACCGCCCTGCAGCCACGGCGGCGAGTCACTAACTCGGTCAACACGACAGCGATAGCGAGCGGCTAAAATCAGGAAGCGGAGGGGCGACGATAACGGATGTGGGTGAGTCTTTCCTGCAAATTACTGAAAAAAGAAGGAATTTAATGACATGGAGCCAAACAGTGTGGAGGAGGCAAATGAGCCAGCGGGACAGAGATGAATCTGGCTAATAAGAAGCGTTGCTATTGTTCCGCAGAGGAAATAAAGTCTCAGTGGAGATAAGACAGCGGCAGCCTCTGATGGGATTGCTTGCTCCGACTGGCCCGCACAAATTTTATTGGACGGCAGCGGCCGGCGTGCCGTGCAGAGGTTTCCTCAGGCGCATCGCATAATACTACCTGTGAGTGAATTCAAAAGACACAGACACAGTCTGCGGGAAGAATGATCCAATCGATCGCACGCTTGCATCATCTGAACACATCAGACGAAATGTGGAATGAGGCAAAAACCTCCGATCTCTCCACATTCTGCAGGCGTGAAAACTCTTTAGAACGGTTGTTCCTCCGCACGTTTCTCCAGGCCAAAGTGAATATGTTGATGATGCCAGAGTGTTGGTGGCGGTGGAGGTGGTGACCCTCACTGTCCTGGTTGCCGAATCTTTCACACTCCCGTTAAAACCCAGTAGAGCATCAGATTTTTCGCTGAAATTTCAAGTCTTGTTTCCACAAGATCCATCTTGGAAAAGCTCCAGTCAGTGGGATTTTTCCAGTCGGAAGGTAACAGAACAAGGGCCAATTCCAATTCCTCCCTTAACTCCTCAATCTCAACCCTTGCCCTTAACCCTCAATCTTTGGCCCTCAAAAATAAGTGTAAGGGCTATCTTGTGACTTAGATATGGGACACCCCTTAAGTGCAGTTACGTCTTCAGACTGTGGGGGGCGGCCTTACGCCAAAACTACGTCCAGTCTGTCAAGAAGACGACGAAGAAGAAGGAGACAAAAAAGATGACGACGAAAAAGAAGAAGTCCTCCGTCGCTACACAACGAGGTATACAAGTAACGTGAAACCGGGACCGCCGGTCTGGCTGACAAACATCGTAAAGTAAAAAAAAAAAAATGTTACGCAACAACGATGTCAATAATCCATAAAAAAGTCTTCAACTAAGACAATAAAATGGTTTCGTAATATTTATATCTTTATTAACTAAGAAAATACTTCCATTTGTAGCTCGCTTTTTCCATCGCCATTTTTCGAAGATGTCTTGGCGAAAATACACAATGCCTTCTGGGTAGCCCTTACTCCCAAGGGTGGTGCCGGAGAATCTCAATATTGAGGGCGATACAGCCCTTAAACTTGTCCCTCAACTTGAAGTTCTGAGAATCGGGACAGCACTTGCACTTCGCGGGAGCGCGCATTTTTGAGATTGAGGGTTGAGATTGAGGGTTAAGGGAGGAATTGGAATTCACCCCAAGTCAGAGTCTTTTGAGGAGAAGGAGGCAGAGCTTCAACCAGGGCTTTGGAACAATCTCCAGATTCAGACCAGGGATGTGGTGAAGGTCTTTGATTGCTGCCTATTTACCTACGGCTGGCCAGAGAGGGAGAAAAGTCTGGACGCTATCTTTTAAACAAATAGCCAGAGCGTATAATAAAGTGGGTATCTCTGCGGGAGATTCCTCGACCGACCGACTTGAAGGCCAACTTGAAGTTTCTCTCCGTGGGACGTGACATCCCTCCTCAGAGACCCGACTCTCACGTTCGCTCTCTAATCGCACGGAGGCGTACGACCCCGAGGATGGGAATAAAAGAATAAGAAATTACTTTCATTAAGAAATTCAGATCTCCCCCCTCATCCCACTTCCCCGCTGCCTCCATCCTTTTGATCTTGTGCCAGAAGAACATTTATGCTGATGAAATGCATAAATAAAGTTCCTAAATTATCCCGCTCCTCTTTAGCGCGTGAGCATCAGGTTTGGAGAACTTCCAGACGAGACGGGTACAATCACGGTGAGTGCCTCTGAAAGGGGGCTGATTTAGGTGATGGCCTGCCACTGGCCCACACGTGGAGGAGCCCGACCCCCAGAATGCACTGGGGAAGTGCAGGTCGAGACACTTCCCGCCGGTGCACTGACGGAAACACTGCAAGCATGAGTGAGTACGTGCTGAGTGTGACTCAACGCCAGCGAACTTCTGAACGCTTCCCTTCTCCAGTGTGAAAGATGATGAGGAGTTTGGGGGTCAACGTGAACTTTGTCAAGCTTAATGCTGCTAGTAAATCTTCAGTGAGAGATTCTTAATCTGAAATCTTGCACCATGTATTCACGGCTAATAAGGACTCAGCGCGTTACATTCCTACTATCTAGCTAAATGCTAGTCTTAGCCACGGCATACACTGTGGCTAAGACGCTTACATCAATGCTGAATCTTAGCAACACACACACTCAATAATCATATAACATCTATGGTTCGCCAAAAATAAGTGGAGAACACAAGGAAGGGAAGTATTTCGTATATAAAAAGATCTCAGGCAGTCGGGTCCCTTTTAGGAAAATTAGGCTACGATGCTAAAAATAACTTTGCTCGTGTCCCAAGCAGCACATTTGTCCATAAAATTAATTTAAAAATATAGTTTTTACTTTCACTTTGAACACTAGTTGCTTAACCTAATCTGACACGGTAATTTTCGACAGGTTGGTCTGAGTTTTTTCTGCTGACTGATCTATTGATTTTTCCATCACACCATCTCCAGGGTTCACGGACAACGGTAAGGTGGGAAAGTGATACAGTGAGCAGGCAGGTCTCCGGGCCAAAATACCATCCCTGAAGACAAAGGTCAAAGGTGAAAGAGCAAGAGCGAGTGGTTTGAAATGACAGAATGGCGACTCTAATAACGGCTCCCCGACCGTCTCTGCACACACAGCACGTCCGACTGTGAAGCAACAGAGAGCACTGGAAACCCCCACCGTCACCTGAGACAGGAAACTGAAGGCTATCCTTTGATTGAGCTCACAAAATAACTGGGCAATAGAAGATTGCGGTCTTGATTTCTGCTGCAACGTTTAGAATTTGAACTTGAAAACGTGGATCCATCATGTTTATGAAGACAGTTCTGGCTGCTGGTGCTGGAACGTTGCTGGTGTCACTTCGGATCTCCTCCAGTACCAACTGAACATCATCTAGCCTACCTGAACACTGTCGCTGACCTTCTCAATCCCATCTGTGACCACAGGAAATATCCTTCTGATGGCTACTTCCAGCAGGATAGCACATAAAATAACCTCAAACTGCTCTCTTTGAAGAGGACAATAAGCTTGCTGGACTCCGGCGGCCTCCACAAATACCAAATCTCAGTGCAGCAGAAGCTCTGGGATGTGGTCGATGTGCATCCTGATGCAGGATCTCAATCTCCTCGTCGCCACCAGATAACTGATGCGTTTTGAGGAGGCAGGAGGATGCGGCCTGGCAAAGCAGATAAACCGGCGCGTGCCCGGTAAATCCCGTATAAATTGAATCCAATAGCTGGAATTCCTCTCAGCCGTAAGAATAAAACTGAAAGCTTGGAGCTATTACCCAAATTTCCGCTGGGGAGCCTTCCTGTGTGGCGCGGCAACTTGTTGTCTCAGCTTCCAGGAATGAAATGCCAAAATTCACGCAGGAAATTGCTGACAGTGAGATGTTTGGACGCCGTTGCATTGAACCGGGTGAAGGATGCACTTCTGCAAAATAATTTCCTTGTGGTCTCGCAAGGGGATGTGTTGTTCCTGACAATCTCGTGCAAGGAAATACTTGAATGTTGAGTTTCGCAACGCAATCGCCAGGAAGGATGGGAGTCATGTATTGTGGGAAGAAATAAAAAAATGACATGATATTTCTTCATTTTCCCACTTCAGTCCGGTCAACAATTATGGACATACATACAGTAATCTTGGGTATTTCACAAGAGAAATAAAAACACGTGCGTTAGTGTTTGAAATGCTATTGACTCTTTTGATGAAGTGAGAACATCTCAACTGTATCTTTGTGCTCATCTGCTGGAACTCCAGATAGTTCTGCATCAGCTGAGCAAACAACAAAAACGTCTAATTTACCGAGGAAGAGAGAGCGGAAAATCCTTTTTCTAAAAAAAATAAACCGATTAGTTTGCTTTGGTATTGGAAATAAACAATAACTGAATTTGCACATTGAGCACATTAACCACAAAGAGAATACATAACATGGCACACAGACAAAAATGCAGAAAAGACCAATTAGCTAGCTAGATACACTAACCTAGACTTGCACACTGGCTAACTTTACTAGAGCAAACTTGTATCTTGCAAACTGGACTTTAACTCAAAGAACCATTTAGTCTACTTTAACTTTGAAAACTTTGATAAAAATGTCAGAATTTGAAGGCCAAAACAAAAACAGACCAGAGCATGTGAATAACAAGAAAAAGGCGAAAGCAGGAGGAGGAACAGCTACTCACGATGTAGCACGGCTCGCAGTAGGCCTTCTTCTCCACGGCGAAGAAGGGCTTGCCGCGCAGCTTGGTGCTGCAGGTCATGCAGACGAAGCAGTCGACGTGGAAGACCTGGTCCATGGCCGTGCAGCCGGTGCCCTCGCCCACCACGTTCTCCCCACAGCTGGCGCAGCGACCTGCAGACGGGGAGGGGGGGACGCAGAGGCGTGAGGAGAGGAACTCCAGAGAGACAAAACTTAATCAGCAGAGCGACGCTGCTTCCAACAGACAGCCAACAGCTTCTTGAACGCAGCCTGGTGAGAAGACCAGAGCCTTGCCAAGACAGTGGTGCCAAGGGACACTTTCTGTCCAGAGGAGACCCGATGCCTTTTGTTTTTTGGTCTGAGTGGTTGTAGCTAAAGGTCTTCTTGTTCTTCATTCTGACAAATTGATGCGCAAGTATTCAAACACAAGTAGGGAAAAGTTCACTGAGTTTTAGCAGGTAGCTAAAACCCAGCAGGAGGCTGTAAAATGGGTAAATATGCTGCTTTTTTCAAAACAAAATTGCTTGTTGATAGTTAATCATTCAAAGCCCGCTGAACAGAGACGGGCTTGGCATGATGGGTATTGTGGTCTACAGGGACATTGACCGGGTCACAGTGACACAGTGAAACTAGGTTGAGCAGCGACGACTAACGAACTAGTGTTTGGTTTGATTGTCAGTGTGTCGATGACGAAGACGCAGATCTGATTTTTCCTGGTTCTGAAAAGAACAAGATTCGGATCCAGACTACATTGACCACGATTTATCAGCTCCACTTTGACAGATGACTGCAGCCTGCGTGATAATCAGAACAGCTGCTAATTACTTGGTCACGTCAGACTCTGATCAAACATTGGAACTCTTCACTTCCAGTCGACATCCTCTCCATGTCGACGTTATTAACTCCCGCCGTCGGCTCCACATGTCCAAACCACTAGACCTAAAGCAGCCACCACCCCCCCTCCCCCCACCCCAACTTTAATCACCGTGTGTCCAAAAGTAAGTGAAAGTCTCCCTTTACTCGTGTCAGAGGAGCCTAATCTTCATTTCGGTTTCAAACGGCGGGATAAGCGGGGATTAAACGCTACAATTACGGGACATTAAAGGCAGCGTACACATGGCCAAAGGCTGATTTAGACGACATTGATTAAAAAAAGAAAAAAGAAGAAATTATTTAAGAAAAAAAAAAAAAAGGAATCCGGCTTTAAATGATAAAAGGGAAACTTTAGAAGTACAACAGAGTCTTTGTAAAGAAGAAGCGGCAGCAGTAGAAGGAGAAGAAGAAGAAGAAGAAGGGGCAGAAGTGAACTGATACTATTGCTGCGCAGAAAAGGCAGATTGCGTGTTGCGCGACTTGGCATTTGGATATCTTTAATTGGGTTGGAGATATCATTAATTGAGTTTAAGATGTCCTCGACTCAATGCGAGTTATCGCCGACCCAATTAACAACACTGTCAATTTAATTACTGCTATCTGCTACAACAATGGGCTCCCAAAAAAATATTATCTGGCAATGTTTTATTTTTCCGCACATCTGAGGAGATGCAATCTGCCGGCGGAGCCCCGATACAGTCAACTTAATTAATTCAAGTTCAGTTGTATGGATCGTTTTTAGGATTCCCTTTTTTCTTCTTCTTTCTTTCTTTTTTTCCCCCCGCCTCGTCTGAAAGCGAGATTTGCGGCGAAGAAGACTGACACGCCGTCTATTCCAAAGGCTGCGGGTTCAAAAAGGAGGCGAGACACGAACCGCGGGCAGAGATCGACTATCTGATGGCGCGTGCCGGTTTTCCACACTTTCTCCACTTCCTGTTTTCCTCATATCAAAACACTCAAACGACGACGGTGGCGGCGTGAAAAGCCGATTCTTTCGCAGGTGTCTCGCCGCCGCAAAAAAAAAAAAAAAAAACTTCCACAAGTGGAGATCAAACATCTGAAATGAATCCCTGATAAGTCATTATCTTCGGGGCTGTGGCGACAACTGACGGAAGTTTCTGAGGGAATCAGCGCCAACCACAACTTTTCCAGTAACGATACGCGACGACCGAAGAGACAAAGAAACGAGCAAATTTTGAGGGATGTTTCCTTCATTATTGGGACGTTTTCTAACAGCTGTCAGCAAACGCCTCAAAACTCTGTGATATCGCAAAGGGCACAGACGCCTCTCCTGGGATAGTGACCTCACCCCCAGCAACCAAATTCATTTTGACTGCTTTAAAGAATATGTTGAGGGTCCAACGAAGCATCAAGGTTCAGCAGGAGGTTGCAAACAGAGGGCTAAGGGTTCTGATAGGCCAATCAGGTCAGGGTGAGTGAGTTAAAATAAAATAAAATAAAATAAATAATAATAATGATAATAATAAAAAGACCTGCTCTAACAGTTGACCTCTGACCCTTTCATTTCAGCTCTGGTCCCTGTGACTCGCCGAGCTGGTTATCGAGACAGGAGGCTGCAAACACAGGGCTAAACGTGCTGTTCTCTGAGCTCTTTGCTTGATAATCAACAATGTGAAGCCACTCGGAAGGAGTGTGAAACTCTCAGACAAAAACAAAGGTGCTCAGAGGGATCAGACCTCAGAACATTTTTCAGAGTTTTCATTAGAGCGGCGTTTTACACGTCAGCCGAGCGTCTTGTTTTTCATCTGCGGCAGACAGCTTTTCATTTTTGAAAAAAAAAAGAGAAAAAAAAGAAAGAAGAAGCGGAAAGAGCAACGCGTGCTCGGCTTCTCCTGCCGCCGCCGCCGCCGCTCTATCCACACCTCAATTACGCCGGCGTTACCTACTGTACAGGGAGGCAGATTAAACAAAGCGGCGAAGGCGCCGCGTCTCGGGGGGACATGTGGGTGTCGGTGGAATCACAAGCAGGGTAATCACTTCAGAGAGCCGCGGGGGGGTGTGGGGTGCTGCGGGGAGGAGGAGGGGTTGAGGAGAGCGGCGAGAGGAGGAGGGAGGGCGGCGGCGGCGGCGCGCTGAGCCTGTGTGGCTTCAGATCACAGGCCATCTTCAGTGAGCGGAGGAGATGCCAAACACGTCCCACAGGGCCGCCGCCGCTTTAAACAGCCAGCAGGAGGGAAAAAAAAGCTCGGAAATCCTGCCGACGACGCCGCTGGCAGCGCAGGATGGCGACGGCCCCAAGGAGCTGCGTGCACGGGTGTACTGTACACACACACACACACACACACACAGAGGAGAGGAGATGGGTGGGGAAGGGGAGATGAGAAACCCCTTCTGTAATGCCAGACATGCCACACATGTAGACAGGGGTATACAAACAGACGATCATCATGTTCAGTGTGTCAGCGGCCCACACAGCAGCGGAGCAGCCGGTCGCAGGACAAAGAGCTGCTGCTGCTGCTGCATTTCTCACTGCATGCCCACACAAACCGTCAGAGGCCGACCTTTGACCTCACACAGATTCCCTTTGTCACATCACGAGTAGATTTGTAAATATACATTTGTGGAGTGGGAAATAAGAACGCAGTGATTTTAATGTTGCTATCGGTTGAATTCAAGTATTGAGTATTATTATTATTATTATTATTATTTTTAATATTGTACTATAAAGTTCTGGTTGCATTGTGAACCTTTGATCAGACATTTTATCATGGTATTACAACATTTTCATACTACTTCCCAATATCAAATACTGTTACACTGTTTAGCTATCAAAGCGCTAAACATTAATGTTCTCCAGGTCGACATATTTGGGTTTTTTTGTGAGTTTGTGCTTTTTTAAAATTAGGCTGAAACGTATTAAGGAAACTGCTAAATGACTGAATCTGTTGTTCGACAGGAAATAAACTAAAGAACTAACAAGTCTTCATAATAACAATCCCTACTTGAAAAGCTGATGCATTTTCTCAAGTCGTATTTTAATTCTTCTTTATGACAGAAACTAATAAGTTAAACAGGTCATAAGTCTCTTACAACATGACAAACTGACAACTCGAAAGTTTTCTTGTTCTGATCAAAGCACTGATGGCATTCACAAAAAAAGCAGTTTGAGCTTCATTAATGATTTTTTTTTTTTTTTTTTTAAAGTTCCAGCTCATTTGTCAATTTTGTTCTGAATGAAACTTCATCTGAGCAACTTCCAGGTTCCCGTCGTCCCCACTGCACATTCATGCCAAGCTCACACACTCATTCAGGAGCTGAACACACACCGCAGCGTTCGGTCGGCCTTCTTATTGTAAGGCCTGACAAATGATCATCCGCCAACTGTAACAAAAAAACACAACATAAAACGTGGAGCTGTGCCGAAACTTTGTCTTGTGTGATAATACCGCCAACGACACGCGGCGAGCGTTTCCGCAGTGATTCCATCAATAATTCTGCACGTCTGCGTCGTCGGGAAAGAAAATAAAGTAAATCAAGATACATCAATAAATATATATATAATATCAGCATTTTTTATTTATTTATTTTTTAGCCAACACCCCTCGACTAGGTTGCACGCGGCGGCGTGAATAATACAGAGCGGCGAGTGAAGCGGCGTTGCTGTTTACCCCTGTGGAAACCATCGCAAACACTTTCGAACTATTTCAGCCCGGACATAAAGGAATCATGAAAGAAGCGGCGGCTCCCCAGCGTCCCTTTGCACGGGGAATGAAACCACAGTCTTAATATCAAAACTTCAAATAGTTCCTGTAGAGCCAATGCAGCAGTGACGGCGAGGAGGAGGAGGGGGAAGAGGGAAAGAGGAGGGAGGTTCATTTACACTTTACTCACTTTCTTTCCTTTCATTCTTCAAGCCTCAGAAGTGTCTCTTCTCCGCTACATGGAAAGTCAAAAGGAGGACTGAAGAGAAAATCCTTTCTTATTTTCTTTTTTCCTTTTTTTTTTTTTTAAAAAAAAGAGAGAAGCGCGCTGCTTGCGCGAGCCGCCGAAGAGCTCAGAGTGGTTAGACAATTTAATTGGATAAAAGGGAAAGATTAAAGAGGCCCTGACTCCCTTCCATAAATAATTGATTCCTAATGTATTTGTAGTGGCAGCGAGACGCTGTTGTTTGGGAACCGGAGGGATGCTGAGTGGCAGAACGCCTCAGATTTCCCTCCGTCTTTGTTTTTTTTTCCCTCCTTCCTCTTCACGCCGCGATATTGAGGCGGCATGAAAGCGGCAGCGGGAGCACACTTGCAGCTCAATTTGATCTTACATCGTCACAAATCAAAGATCGTGCATGTAAAGAAGGCTCGCAAGGAACTTTTCTTCTCCCCCTCCCCGCCCCTCTTCTCTTCTTCTTTTTTTTGTGCGGGAGACCAAACTTTTTCGCACTGTGTTACCAAAGAATCGCGCTTCTGCTGGCGCAACCCTTGCAAACCCCACCGGCGAAGGCAGCCTTGACGACTGCCGCTTGAAAAACCTCCAAAACTAATAAAAGAGCCGCGGAAAAAAAATCCATCCGGGGACTTTAGCTCAAGTTTTTGTGCTCGGGTTGAAAAAAGAAACAACAACAACTACGACGACGCACAACTGCTGCAACACAGATGCTGAAACGGACCAATAGAAGGGCGGAATTCGCAACTTCCGCTAATTATTTTGCTCCATTTCTCCCAGTTTGTGTCCTGCGTGTGAGGCGCAGCTTTTCTGAAGCCCGGCAAATTGTTTTGCTTTGTTTTTGTTTTTTTGAAACTTTCACTGCAATTAAGCGGCGACAACAGCGTCACACTTCATTACCGATGCAAACAACAAGGTTGGAACATTAGCGGTGCAGCAGAAGCGCCGCCGGACACAATTTGTTGCGCAGTTTCATCCTCAGCCAGCAGGTGGATGAACTCTGTTGCCTCCGAACTGACCTGGCGACGGCGGCGGCGGCGACGGCATGAACGACGGTCATCGTGGCCGCGGTTCATTCTGCGAATGCCCCCCAACACCCCCCCTCTGCATTTAATTTCAATGCCAATGTCAGCATATAGCAAAAAATCTGCTAGCGCGGCTACAGCGGCGGAGGAGGAGAGGCGATCCCGTGCCACTGAGCATTAGCGCTCGGCCTGTCAGGGCCGGCGGCGGTGGCGAGTAGGGGGTGGGGGGTGGGGTGGGTGTAGGGGACGAAGGGGGGGAGAGGACGGGGGGAGGAGGTATGAGTGTAGGTTACATGTTTTGGAAGCAGGTTGGCGGCGGCGGCGGTGTGGAGGGGCGTTAGGGAGCGACCTGAAAGAAGGGGGGAGACAGGTGTGTGTGTGTGTGTGTGTGTGTGTGTACAGCGGCCTTCAAAAGAAGAAGGAGGGTGGTGGTGCGGAGGGGGGGGTGTTGTGCGTGCTGTGCGTGTTTTGCTTTTGCACGCTGCTCAGCCGTGCGCACCCGCGTGCTTGCAAAACTAAAGAGCGTGCGCTCGCAAGCGCGAGCATGCGGATGTCTACACTCACTCCCGAGGTCAAGCGCTCACTCACAAATGAAATCTAGCAACGTGAGCGCCCGCGAGCCTCAGCTGGGCTCGCACGGCAGCTGATCTTGCAAGCCTCAGTGGAGCTGTCTCAACGAGGCAGGGCGGGCGAGCGGCCGAGCCTGGCGGGGGAGGGAGGGGGGAAAGGCGAGGGTGGGGGTTGGTCGGTCACCTCACGTGAACCACTGCAGAAAATAAAATAAATAAAAGGAAAAAGAGACGGCACGACAGGGCCGGGAAACTAGAAAGCAGCGCTGCGAGGAGCCGCAAACATGATGATGGAAGAAAAAGAAAAAAAAAATGTTTTTTTTAAGTTTCTCTCTTTTAAAGATCAAAACGCAGTGAGGAATTCTAAACATCCTCCCGCCGCAGAACGAGGCTGAAGAAGTTCTCCGGATGGGATGAGAACACCGCCTGGCTCCACGCCGACCCGATGGTCGGAGGGGCCGCTCTTCCTCCTGATCCTCTGTAGGTGGCAGCGTGACACACGGGGCTTAGGCCCCAGTTGCCATGTCACCAGACTGGCTCATGCGAAGCCCCCCCGGGTGGCCGCTGACCTCCTTCCCGAGGCGCGGGCTGCTGTCTCACTGACGTCGTTGCAACATATATGCAGACAAAAGTACGACGACGTGATTGGCCGACGATGACGGAGCGGTGGGGTGGGGGGTGGGAGGCAGTAAAGGTCCTACGAGGACAGAAGGGATGACTGCATGAAGGCCAAAGTGAAACGAAAACTTCAGAGTTTGAAAAAATAGAGAGAAAACTATCCAGATTTTTTTGCTGTATAAAAAAATATATCTTGGTTTACGAAACGCCAGAGTTTGAGAATAGACAAGAAAAATTCCTCCAGCTTTGCGGAGATGAGTTTGGCCTTGAGAGGAAAAAAAAATCCAGAGGTGTTAAAATCAAGTGGAGAGTTCAGTGTGGTTACAAAAACAGAAAAAAAAAATCCACACCGGTGTTAAATAAATTGATATCAAGTTCAACCGGCGAGATTTCAAGACTGAATTCTAGTCGATCCATCTTGAAAAGCTCCAGCGCAGTAAGAATATGGCCAGACCAATCAGCATCCTTCAGGGAGGTGAGACAAGGGGAAAGAGGCGGAGCCAGGGTTGAGACGAGATGAGACCCCCCCAAAGAAACAGCAACTTGCTGCTCAGTTGTAAACATGGACGCTGCAGTGAGATTTCGCCCTGAGATGTTTTCAAGATGGATGTGATGTTTTCACATGTTGAAAGTTTCATCGTGTCAAGTGTTGGCTTCAGATCCTTTAAATGAATCACAAAAAACATCAACTCCATAAAAAAAAAATAAAATAAAATAAAAAAAAAAAAAATAAGACACCAGTTAGACGACAAAGATGTCAAAAGTGTTTTGGCAACTTTTGTATGATATGGAGTCCACAGTGTAACATTTACTGAGATATTTGAAAATAATTGAAGTAACATTTTAAAAAAAAAAAAGCTAAATACAAACTTCAGTGGACTTCGGTTGGTGTGCATTAGTTCCGGTGACATTCCTTGACACGGGGAAGCTAAACTGTTTCCACAGTCGACATCCACAGTAATCAAAAGAAAAAAAGAAAAAAAACTAGAGCAAAAAAAGTGGTTCCTTCCCCTCCGTGGATCCAAACAACTGGTGTTCGTCTAAGAAAACGTTGTTTTGTACCTGAAAGCCTGAAAGTTAGCGAGAGCCTTGAGCGCCGGAGGTGCATTAAAAAATAAAAACTCTGAAAAAAGCTATTAAACAGCAACAGAGGTGGGCGGAGCCACGAAGTCTGACAGGCTGCTGTGGGCTCGTCACGACGTGTCAAGAGCAGCTGAAAAAAAGAAGAAGAAGAAGAAAAAACCTCCTGGGAGTTTGCTGAGGGCAAGTTCACTAATATGCAAATGGCCTCCACCTCTGGAGCAGGAGGGAGAGAGAGGGGGGGTGGGTGAGGGTGGGAGTGGGGGGGTTGGAGGGGAGATGAGGCTGCGAGCGGCAGCGCTGCTCACGTGCACCCCGGCGCCGCCTGCGAACGTCAACTTTCCTCTGACCCAATTACCCAATGTGATCCTCTGCCACCACCACCACTGCCGCCGCTGCTGCCGCTCCTCCTCCGGCCGCCGCCGCTGCTGCTGCTGCTGCTGCTGCTGCTGGAGCCGCTCGTATCCCTTCCAAGACGCCTCATCAACTTTTCATTCGAGGTGTCTCATAAATTATGAGGCTCCTCCAGCTGACATGATGAGGGGAAAATGGCAAACGCCGGCCGCCGCCACCGCTGCTCCTTCATGAAGGAACAAAGGGGTCCGAATGGAATCAGAAGAAGAAGAAGAAGAAGAAGAAGAAGAAGATTTTCCCGCCAGAGCGCCCAAACCTCCTCGAACCCCCCCTCACCACTTCCCACCCGTCCCTCCTCCGCCCCCCACCATGTGATCACAATATTACCAAAACATTTATGCCGCTGCTTGGAAAATCCCCCGGGAAAATCACTCTGTATAAATATTGATTGGATATTAAAATTTCACGTCTTACTTAATTCTGTACCGAAAGTCGCGCGGAACAAGTCGGCTTGTCACGTCCCTTTTTTTTTTTCCTTCGTCTCCTTTTTCTTTTTTTCCTTGCCGGCGTTCAGAAGGAGGAATAAAAGACGAGATTCTCTGCGGCAGAATGAAACTCGGCGTGAGTATCGTCGTGACTAATTGTAAATAATGCAGAGCATCTCATCCTTTTCAATTATTCAGCTTTTTATGTCCCGGTTTTTTGGGTGACAGCGACGACGCGGCGGCGACAAAATGCTGCAAGTTGCTGCGATGCGGCGGCGGTGCCGAGCGGAGCAGCAGCGGCGGCGGCTGTGTCTTATTAGATTTCCACAAACACAGCACACCTACGCACGAGCAAAGTGGATTAGACATGACGGATGATGACATTTGGAAGAAAAGGGCCTCTTTCAGATTACTGCAAATCTAATCTGGAACTCCAAATCAGGACTCATCAGTCGCTTTTCAAAGACGCTTCAATCACAGGAGGAATTTCTGGCTGCCACGGCACGCCGGGTTTCTCACAAGAAAATCCTCCTTCTTCCCCGCCACCACCCCCTCACCCCACCCCCCCAGTTCATTGTGCATCATTTTCAGGTTTTTGTTTTGAAACATCACAGTTTCAGAGCCGCTGACGTTTGGCGGCGGCTCCTTTTTTCATGAAAAAAGGAGGGAAATTAAAAAAATAAATAAATGAGATGTGACCTGCACTGGACTGCAGCCTCTGCAGCCTCTGCAGCTCCACCAAAGACATGGACATGGACTTTCTTTTTAACAGAGTCCCAGGGTGAAAAAAAAAAAGTTTCCTGGTGACATCACAGGAGTCACGGCAAAAAAAAAAAAAAGGCTAATTCGAGTGAAGTTGAGCCCCTGCGGAGCGGCGCCTCGCCTCAGATTAGCAGCTCATCAAAGACGTTTGCGGCACCAATAAAAGTTTTTTTTTGTTGCTGTCGGAAGACAAAGATCCCGGTCCGGTAGCACGATGGCAGATCGCAGTTCACCCACTTTGATTAATCTTGTTAATTACTAGCCTCGGGGTCTCGAACTCGAAACCCGAACGCCCCTTCCCCCTCCGCCCCCCCGCTGAACCCCGCACTGAGGAGAAGAAGAAGAAGAAGAAGAAGGAGGAGAAGAAGAGGAGGAAGTGGAGCCCTGTGTGGTATCCCACTCTTTGTAATTACAAACGTCCGCTGCTGAGGGAGAAGTGAGTCTCCCTTGGCTCTGTATGTACAGTCAGAGAGGTCGGACGAGTCCCCCCCAACCTCCCCCACCCCTTCCTTGCATTAGCGCGGCAGCTGTGTGTACATTATTCAACGGGGGAGGACGGCGGCGGCGGTGCTGGGAGATTTGCAGAGCAGCGTGTTTCCTTCGCTTGAAGCAGCTCCTAATGAGTCCCTGCAGCGGCCTCGGTCCTCCCGCTGCCCTCGTCCTCCTCGCCTCGGCTCGAACTGTCGCCTCGTTTAACCACGGCATGACCCCCCGCCCCACCACCGCCACCACCCTACCCCCCTACCTCTCCTCCCTCCCACTCCCAAGCCCAGCCCACCTCCCCTCTCTCTACAGTAGCAGGCAGCTGCTGTCAGCTGGGGACGCGCACGCTATCCCTAACTCGTCCCGGCTACCTCGGCTCACATATGACCCATTTCTCTCCGTGTCCCTGTTTACCAGCCTTCAGCCCCTCGGCCCCATAGTTAGCAAACAGTGGCGGCGGCGGTGTGTGCGTGCCTGCGTGGCAGGAGTTCACGTCGGGTCTGCGTGTCATATGTACCCATCCATCCATTCATCCATCCATCCATCCATCCATCCCCCTGGGAAAACCAGGCCAGCGAGGCTCCGAGGGCCACTTCTCCTCTGTGTGTGTGTGTGCGTGTGTCTGTGTGTGAAAGAAAAAAATAGAAGAAGAAGACACGGCGGCGCGGCTCAAGCTAGCTCGCGGATCCGTTTGACCTGCGCCTGAACGTGAAACCAATTAGGGGTCTTTACAACGGCGCCGCCGCGCCGCTAACGTGAGGTCCGATACGCCCTGATGCCGCTTAAACACACACCGTGCCTGCAGCTGTAAAACACCTACACACACACACACACACACACTGCACCATGTGATTATGTGCCAATAGCGAGAACAAAAAAAGAAGACGACGAAGCCCTTTTTGAATCTATTGAGCGAGGAAGGAGGCGTCTAATGGCCATGGGAACTAATTCCAGGGCAAAGGGGATTAAAGGCTGGAGGAGAGAGAGAGGTAGGGTGAGAGAGAGAGCGAGAGAGGGAGAGAGAGAGCGAGAGCAGAGCAGAGGAGGAGAGGTGGCACTCGCTGGCAGGAGGAGGTTCAGAGGGCGGGAGAGAGAAGAAATGTAAAAAAAAAAAAAGAAAAAAAAGACAACACACACACACACACACACACACACGCAGAGGTAAAGACGGCGGATCCTTCAATCCCCCAATCCTGTTTGGGGAATTATGATGAAAATAGGCATTTTATTTAATCCCAACTGTCTTTATTCACCCCTGTATATGCATGCACGCACGCGCACGCACTTGCATGCACACAAACACACACACACAAGAGAAATCAATGAAAGATAGAGAATAAAGATCATGACACAGGGTTCTAAAATCATTATCCTTCAGTCTGTCCTGTTGACGCAAAACACATTCACACGTTTTTCCGCTTCGGACAATGAGCACATTACATTTTTGATCGCACTTCAGAAAGTGTTTGACCTCATGAACCGCTTCCTACCTGAAAACCTCAAGACGTTTTCATCAGAAACGCAGTCTCTTGCAGCAGAATTTGCCCTTTTTGTGGTTTCTCGCTGTGTGTGTGTGTCCCGGCTGGCTAAAGGCGTTTGTTTGTATCATCTCTCTTAGAGGAAATGTCAGAGAGTGAAAGGTGACGGTGTGAGCGGCCACAATCAGATCACACCAGTGACACGCACTCAGTCGCTCGCTCGCTCACTCACTCACACCTGTGTGTGTTAGTTTTCTCCATGAGAACCAAACAGTGACTCTGACTCATGGACCAGTGGGCCAATTAAAGCCCACCAGCGACTCGCCGCTGTGTCAGAGACTCCCACAGCACAAACACACGCAGTAACAGCTACACATGTGGTTGAATACAGCAGCAGCAGCAGCAGCAGCGCTTTTCAAAAATGAACCGAGTAATTGTAATTTAATAGAAATGATTCTTTTTGGTGGAAAAGAGAAAAACATTTTTTTTAAAAAAAGCACTAAATTAGATGCCACCAAAACAGCTTGCACTGAGCCCATCGAGTCTACCATGCTAACGTGCTAAAGCAAACTAAAAGATTAATTTAGCTTTGAAAAAATAAATTTTGTTCTTTAAAGGTTAAGTGTGTAATATTTGGAGATTTTGAGAAGAAACAGCGACATCAAGTGGTTACATTTTAGATTGCACCACTCTTTTACCCCTCCTCCCTCTACCGAGTTTGCCAATGAACTACGGTGGCCTGCACACACAAACCTGGTTTATTTGACAGGAGCGTACACCTTAAATACGAAACTTTGGTGTTCGTCTAAGAAGACAGCAAGACTCTTGGGAGCAAGACCCTCGATCTATGTATATTTTTGTATATAAATAAGAACTTTTCTATGAGTAGGAAAACCAAATTACTTTTACTGTACTGCGAGTATTTACTTACATTAATGTAATTATGGGCAGTACATTGTACCAATATAAAAATCGTAAATCAGGCAGACACTGGACACTAGACACTGGACCTTTAAATATATGCATAAAAGCTTACACAGACATAAGCTTCCATAGCAGCTAAATGGAATGTGGCCGTAGCCTGTAGTATCCCCTACTGGCTCGGACTGCTTTCGCTGCTAAAACCTGCAAACAGGCGCTGTGCTAACCGGGCGCTGCGCTCACCAAAGTACTCCTCCGACGGCGGGTTGTCCATGTCAAACAGCATCTTCTTGGTCAGGCGCTCCAGCTCGTCCTCAGGGTGGGGCATGGGGGCGGCGCCCTGAGAACCACACCAAAAGAGAGAGAGGGGGGATGGGGAGAGGGGGGTCATGAATCAAGCAAGGTCAAGGGCGGCGCTGGCGCAGCCGATGTCAGCAATCGCGTGACTGCGACGCGAACACGGCCTTGAAACCTAGCGGGGGTAGGGAAGTCTGTCTCCCTCTGGTGGCAGGGGGGAATAATTATTATTAAACGTTGACATTGTCCGTCAGCACGATCAGCAGGTGTGTGATGAGCATGTAAGGAACCTGAGAGAGTTCAGTTTAGTGACGCAAGGGCAAAGAATGAGGAAGTATAAACCAGGCAAACCAATAACCCTGGACCAGTCATTAATTTTCTTAATTTCATTTCTTAGAAATAAAATAATAAAATGTGAAAGAGAGTAAATAAGACCGCAGGAATCGTAGCATCTATGCTAACCTCTTCAACGGCGGCCACCGTTTTACGACTTTTTTATCAACACATCTTTTTGCCTTGACCCCTTACAGGAAGCGGATTGGTTATTAACCCCACCCAAACTGTACGAGCGACTGAAAAACGCTGCTTATTGCAGGTCGTCAAGACGGACGGCGGCAGATTTCAGCGAGTCGAGCTGCCGAGCGAGGTTCAGAATGCACCACTCGACTAAAATTAATGATAATGACGATGTTAATAAGTCGAGGTTGTTTCTTCAAGGATTGGCGCAAAAAAAAAAAAGAAAGAAAAAAAAAATCCTGACTTCAAGAAATCGAGGGGAGGCTCTCAAGGTCAAACAAGAGGCTCTGGCTGTCATCAACATGCGGTGCCTGGTCTGGTCCCCTCTGAGGTCTCTGACCCTGGCTCAGGCCCTGCTGGTGCTGCAGCTCACAAGGTTGTGCATATCCTCCAAGCATGCGGAGGAAGAAGAAGAACGAGGAGGAGGAGAAGAAGAAGAAGAGAAGAAGAAGAAAAAAAAACACCCCGTGACCCCGGCTAATCCTTGATTCTTTTTTTTTTCGGGGGGAAATAACGATAAGGGAACAAAGGTGGAGGGAACGACGGGTCAGGAGATGGTGGCAACAGTCATAAAGAGCCGCTGTGTGTGTGTGTATGTGTGTGTGTGTGAGATCTCAGAAGGGTGTGTGTGAAGATGTCACTTCCTTCCTCCCGGCCGTCCCTGACACGTGCCTGCTGTGCGTCTGCCTGCCGCCGACGTGTCTGTCGGCCCCTACGACTTCTGCCAATCATCTCACAGCAGAGTTCTGTCACAGGTGTGTGTGTGTGTGTGTGTTTTCATGAGCGTCCTCTTGCAGACACCCTGGAGGCCTCAAAACCCGACGCCACAAGCTTTTCCCAGAAACCGGCGACACTTGCTTGACCTTCCCTGGATCCCGCCGTCCGTCCGGATCTTTACGGCGGATTTGATTTTCAATATCGCGACGCGGACGCAGATCAGAGCTGACCTTTGAGGCGCCCCTAATTGTGACATGTGGGACTCGGGGATTTTTTGTGTTGATACATCCGTCATTGGCCGGTGACACATGGAGGAATCAGATTCGTCAATAGGTGGGGGTTGGGGGACTGGAGGAGGGGGGGGGAGGAAAAATGTTTCTGTATTCAGCATTTGATGGTGGATTTAACCAGTTGAGTCGCAAAGGTCTGAGTTAATGACCAGAAAACTTTTTCCGTGTCAGTGAGATCTGTGTCACCTTGAACAGGTTCCAGATATTTGGAAATAGGAGCCTCAGGTGTAGATCAGTTCCAGTGCAGCAGAGACTAGTTTCTATTTTCTGTCTTCCTAACATTAGATTTAAAACTTGTTGCAGCGCTCAAGCTTCCAGAGTTTTTAACTAACTCATTGCTTCCTTTCGCCACCTGCAGTGTTTGTCGATTAGCCACTTGACTAATAGATCTTTAGCAGTTTGTGGAGTCCAAAGAAAGACGTACTAACAGCACATTTGCAACTTTGCATTGAGAGTATTTGATTTCTGAGTCACGTCTCGTCTTGCGAGGTCCCGTAATTTTTCGTCAACCATCTTCGTGTGACGTGAATTTTGGGAGGGCTCACCCTTTATTGGCAAAGTGATTTTGGTTGCACTGATGTACTGCAACTATTTTGAACTAAAGACTAAGGCAGCAAATAAATCAATCAATAAATAAAATGCCTTTTTGGGATATATGACAGAACTTCCAGTGTTTCTGTTGCCATTGCAATATTGATAAGAAAACAAAAAAGAAAATAGTTTTAAAAACTGTTTTCATTTTGCCTTAAAACTCCTCGGCTGCCGAGTCAAACCTGCTGCGTCAACACGAGATGGTTCTCCTGCATTTTATTTCATCACATTCCGAGAAAAGCTGAGCTCGGAATTCTTCTCTCCATCTATCAAAGACAGAGGCCTTCAGGTTTACGACTATTTTTTTTTCCGCCTTCTTCCACCCTCTCAGCTGCTGAGGTCTCGTCCGCTGCAGTCACGGCTCTCAGAATTCTTGGCACCTGGCGCCTCCTTTGGTCACTTGCGGAAAAAAGAAAAAGAAAAAACGGACCGCGATGGCATCGCCGAGGATTAAGAGGGATGAAAGGACTGAGAGTCTGCTGGCGGCTTGATGTATATTGACTTTCTTTTTCCACTCGAATTAAGCAGCTACGACTTGCCGTTTTTTCTGTCTTCAACAATCCTCAGCGATCCTCGTTTTCTTTTACACGCTCGGATTCTAACGGCAAAGCGCGGAAAGACTATGTTGTTTGTCAGCGTTCCGCTCATTGCGGCCGTGTTGTCGGAGGGGAGACAGTGGAGGTGTGGGAGTGGGGTTGGGGGAGGAGGGGGTCGAAGGCGACTCGAACGTCGTTAATCTCGGCGCCACATCAAACAGCGAGTGGAGTGGAGTGGGGACGATGGGAAAACGCTGCGATTACCCCAAACAGACTTTTGAGATTAAGCTTCATTTCTAGCTGATCCGCGGCGCGACGCCCCGCAGCCATGCAGCGCCACCGAGTTTAAAGCACCTTGTTAGGGAGTCTTTTGTGTGACAGCACAGAATAATTTCTCCCCCCTGAATAAGAGAAAGAAATTGCTTCCCCGCACGCTCTGTGATTGCTCCGCGACTTCCCGTTCGGCCCTTTCAAAGGCAACAATAGAAACCATACAGCAGCTATATGTGGCCGCCCAGACATGGGCTTTTTTTCCCCCCTCCTCCATTCTTTTTTCTTCTTTTTTTATTATTATTTCTTCTCCTTTCCCGCCATGTCTGGCTCAATTCAGTTAGAAATTGTTTGCCGTCACCCTCGGGACACTGGAAGGCAGTTTTCATTGAAGTCAGCGTTGAAATTGGCAGATTGTGACTGGCACCAAACCTTTTTCCTCCTTTTGTTTTGTTTTTTGTCCACAGACAGCCTTGTTTAATGTGATGGATCTGTTGTTATTTTTTGTTGTTGGTAACTGAAGGTTAAGTGTGTAATATTTGGAGATTTTGACAATTGCTTCTTTCAATCTCTCTCCCCCTCTTGAGCTTGCCAGTAAGTTACGGTGGCCTGCGCATACGAACTTGGATAGCTAGTCCACCTTCTTCTTCGTTGGTTTATTTGAAGACGCCAGCAGTCACTCTAATTACGAAATGCGCTTTCAGATGACCTCTTAGAACGGTTCTTATTTATATAAGAATACCGATTGGACAATCCAGTCCACACCAGGCTTGCTTGGAAACATGGCAGTGCAAGATACTGTATATATATTCTTATATAAATAAGAACCGTTCTTAGAGGAGGAAAATTATCCTGTGAGTATACACTTTTATTTATGTATTTATGGGCAGTATATGAAGTTTTACCAATATTAGAAATAAATCAAGGCAAATATTACACAATGGACCTTGAACTCGCTGTTTGCTCACTCAAAACAAGGCTCCATCAGATGTCCCAGACCACGTGGTCCTTGTGCTACCTGCTCCGCCGCCTCATCTAAGAATAAAGCTGTGAACGCCGCCGCCCGCTGTGGGATCGGCGTTTGTGTCAGATGTGATTAAGGTGAAGGCGCGTCGCTCAACTCCTCCGCTTTCCCACCAGAGGGTCAGGTCACCCCCCCTACACCCACGGGAACAGGAACTAGGAACTATCATCATCATCATCACCGCAGAATAAGCTGCAAAAGTGAAGCTAATGTGGAAATTGCAAACGCAGGTTGTACGTATTCTGCCTTATTCATCTTTATATATTTATTCATTTGGGTGGAGGGGTGGGCGGGGCTAATGGGACTGCTGCCGCTCGGCTCCCTGGGAGGAGCAACTAGAAGTCTGTTGCGTCACATCTCTTAAATTCCAGCAGCTACACAGTCGCAGTGGAGCGGCAGGAAAAGTGGCGTCCCGCCCGCAGCTGCCGGGCCTCATCTGTGGCCGCGGCGCTGGATAATTGACTCCATTTCATGACCTTTTTGAGTTTTTATTTTTAGCAACCAGCACAGTTCTGGTAGACTGGAAAAAAAAAAGGAAATGCAACCTCACACTAAAAAAAAAAAAAACAGAGTCGCTGCCTGCTCAAGTTATTTAGTTTTTATCATTTACTTTTTTGAAAAAGGAGCTACATTTAAAAAAATGTGTAGGTGTTGTTGTTTGGACGCAACTGCAGCCAGGAGAATGCAAAACTTCATGTTGTCAGACCCACAATTTTGTCCATGTTTTCAGTCCACGCTCAACAAAACAGGAACAAAAAGAGACTTTTCCAGAAATGAAATTAGCTTTAGCGTGTTTTTTTGTTGTTGTTGTTGTTGTTTTTACAGCAGCACAAGCACGACTGCTCCTGATGCAGCTGCACTAAACTGTTGTTGGGGCTTGTTGGGACATTTTTTATTAAATATCTGCCTAAATATTTGCGGAGAACCTAATGAGGATGTTTTCCACCACCAAGGCAACAAATCAAATCTTTCCTTGAAAGATTCCATCAGGAGCTGCAGCAAAAAATAACACAGAAGAGGCTTGAAGCTCATTTTGGCCCTTTAACAAGGACGCATCCATCGCACAATATTTGAAGGCCTCTCTCTCTTTCTCTCCCTCTCTCTCTGTCCCACCAGTTCCTGCTGTGCACCTACACTCAGAACCCCGAGCCGAGGGGACGGATCCATACAGCTGCACGCAGCGGGAGTTCATCAATACAGTCTCACATTTTAGCGATTTGATTGGGAGCTGGCCCTTTCACAATAAGAGCACGCGTCCAGTGATGGTTTGACTTTTTCAGCTACCTACTGGATGAGATTCTACCACACAGAGAAGTGAGAACGAGACCAAATTTCACTTCAACTCTTGAGGAACAACGAGCTGTACGCTGCAAGAACACAGCACAAAGACAATCAGTCACAAACCGCTGAGCCGAACACAACCACCAGGAGAAGGAGGGGAGGACGACAATAAAAACAAAGCAAGACACGTGCAGCAGCTCTAATCTGGGCCTCCGAAACCTGCCGCCGTCCGTCTCGCTTCAACAATGTGCGACACCTCCGACCGATTGTGCCGCCCCACACAATGGAGGCGCCACGTTCTGCGCCGTCAGCGCAAAAAAAACAATACAAAACAAAACTAAAGGAAGAGGAAACAACCACTCAGACACATTTATCCCGCAGATTAAGCCGCCGTGATGGACACTTGGCGCTAACGGCTTTAAGTCTGAGGAGGCTTCAGCGAGTGATCAGCGCCGCATTTCCTGGCCTTTGTTTCACGAAAATCATCAACGGAGGGGCCGAGACAAGGAGGCTTAGTGAAATAATAGTCAAATAATAGTGATATTGACGATGGCGGCAATTAATGGACCGGTACGTCAGTTATTAGTGTTTGTTAAGAGATTTCAGCTCTTTTCTTTGTTGGAATGTAATATCTATTAAAAAAAAAAAAAAAAAAAAGCTGCGGCACTTAACGAGCGATTACAGCAGCTTAGACGAGTCTGTTTCAGTGAAACAATAAAGGATTGTTGGATCAGAGGAAGCGTTGAATCACAGAGCTGATGCGTCTTTGTGTGTGTGTGTGTGTGTGTGTGTGTGTGTGTGTGTGTTGAGAGTGAGTGTCAGGCGACAATTGACTTTCGTATGTCGACTGCGACGACACTTTGGGTTTAAACACTTAAACCTCCTCTTAAAAGCAAGTGCGGATCACAGTAAATAAATGTATAATGGATGGCTGCTTTGTTTGAAACTTTTTTTCAACAATAAATTCCATACTGCCGGGACCCAGTTTTTTTTTTTCCCTTCTTCCTTTCTTTCTAAAACTGCCTTTGAAAAGCCAAACATTGTTTGTGTCAGGGTGACACGGCGCCGCGCTCATTACCGCCATCCACTCGGCTCCGCGCGGCACAACTTATATTGACGGCGATACAAAGAACAAACTCGGCTTTGATTAGGCCGCCCGATGTCAAGATGCCACCCGGCGCAGCCGCAGGATGTGGCGGGGATCCCGCTTCAAGGTGGGGAGGGAGGGACGGAGGGAGGGAGGGAAGTAAGAGAAGGTGGAAAATGAATAAAAAGAAGGAGTTTGAAAAAGTAAAAAAAAAATATTATAATATATTTGTGGGAAAAGTTGCAGTGTCATTTTTTTCCCTCCTCCCCCATCCCCCACTGCTGCTGCTGCTGCTGTTGCTGCCAGCTGCGTGTTTAATTGAAGAATTTGTTCAATCGGCGAGAGGAGTCACATGTTTCGGGGGGCTTTATGTAATCCAGCTGATGATTCTCCGCTGCCTGCCATGTTTGGGGTAAATCCGCTCGGCGTTACATTTTTTTCTGTAGGGGGGAGGGAGGGTCGGTGAGGGATGTGGGGCTCGTGGGGGTGGGGGAGTCACGGCGCTGCTCCCTGCGAGTTGGAGCCCCCCCCCAGTGAGACCCGCAGCCACTCCGCGTCTTCCTCCAAACAAAATAGGTCACGCTGTTTCGGCACCGATTAAATAAATGCTGAGAATAATGAGAATAATAATAACAATAACGATCACAAAAATAATAAAACATTATAAAAATGTAATATATCTATTTTTTCTTAAATAAAATGACAGTCAAGCTGTGGAGCTGCCATAATTAAAAATTAACTGATTCCAAAAATGCCTTTTTTTCCGAAGCAGCTCCGCCGGTGATTTTGCTGCAAAAACCAAATGCATCCAGAGGGATAATATGGGGAATTCTTACAGTGTTCGCACGACCGCGACGCGTGTAAAGGGGCCCGTTCACCGTTTGTACGACGGTGCGTGCGTGCCTGCCTGCGTGTGTACGTGTGCGTTACAAAGAGAAAGAAAAAAAAAAAGAAGCTGAAAACAAAAACAAAAACTAGGTCATCTGCACGGAACTGACACATCCCCCTGCAAACAGATATTTGAAAATGTGAGAGTGTGGCGGGGGAAGAAGCCACAAGCGATGAGGAAAAACAACAACAACAACAACAACAAATGGCTGCACAAATTGTCGGGATGGCGACTCTGTGCACCGGTGTCACCCCTCGCCTCATTAGGCAGGATGTGAGCTTGCCAGGTCAGAGGGGGAGGAGGAGGCGGTCAGAGGTCACAGTTTCCCATGGCCGCCTCTGCATGTGGCAGCTGGACTCTAATTTTGTGGCAGTGACGGGAGACTTGCGCTGGGCCGCGGCGTCGGATCGATGCTTCCTACTTGCTGAACAGCTCCCTGTGTGTAATTTCGCCTCCTCAGCAAACCAGGCGGCCGAGCTGAGCGGCAGCCAGGCGGACAGACACCAACCACCGACATACCGAGGCCGGAGGCAGACAAAGGCAGATTGGAGGAGGCGGGACTTCCTGTCTAACAACAACAGCAAAAAAGAAAAAAAAGCCTGATGTTTCGAAAGTGCACAACGTCGCTGAGGCTGCGAGGCAGCAGCGCAGGGACGCGCTGGAGGTGACGAAAGGTCACGTCCACCGGCAGCCAGCGGGGGGCGCTGTCTGAGCAGGTGCTCCTGGCTGCACCGAGGACACTTCACACCTCAGTGCAGCGTGAACCGGCCTGCACGGTGACATTAGCACAGCACGTCAGTATCTCTCAGCTTCCCCACCACAAGCACCGCTCCAAAAAGCTGCAAAAGAAACTCCTCTTCCTCCTCCTCCTCCTCCTCCTCCTTCTCCTCTTCGTCATCCTCCTCCTCCTCCTCCCTTTCCCCATCTTCTTCCTCTCTCTCTTCTTCCTCCTCCTCCCCTACTTCTCCTCTTCGTCATCTTCCTCCTCCTCCTCCCTTTCCCCATCTTCTTCCTCTCTCTCTTCTTCCTCCTCCTCCCCTACTTCTCCTCTTCGTCATCCTCCTCCTCCTCCTCCCTTTCCCCATCTTCTTCCTCTCTCTCTTCTTCCTCCTCCTCCCCTACTTCTCCTCTTTTACCTCGCAAGCCTCCTCCTCCTCTTCGTCATCCTCCTCCTCCCTTTCCTCTTCCTCCTCCTCCCTCTCCTCCTCCTCCTCCACCCCATCTCCTCCTTCTCCTCCTCCTCTTCGTTTCTTCCTCCACCTCTTATCCCTCTCCTCTTCCTCCTCCCTGTCCTCCTCCTCCTCTCTCTCCTCTTCCCCCTCTCCCTCTTCTTCCTCCTCCTCCCTCTCTTCCTCCTCCTCCGAGACACTACAAGGACGACGACCCCGAGGTGCGTCGCCCTGCCGGGACTCGCTGAGCGGCAATGACGGGCATCGATCGGCTGGGTTATTTAGTGACCCCTGCTGTTGGTCTGCACGGGAGGCGAGTGTAAGCACCTGTTATTTATGGACGGCCGTGTGACCCGAGACTGCTGATGCACTCCCGGACATCCCGGTGACCGCGGGCAGCAACGCATTCGCGAGAAGAAACCGATCATGACGGGGGGCTTTGAGTGTCGGGAAAGAAAGTGGGAAGTTTGAGAAAAAAGGGGATTTTTTTTTTCACCCTTTAAACATTAAACAGTAGGAACTGTTCAACCCACAAGCAACAATTCAACGGTTGATTTAGTAACTACGAAGATTTTGCTTCCCACCAAAAACATCTTCAAGAATCCCTAAAAACCCATTGAACATCTTGTCCTTGCAAAATGGGGAACACTAAATGTGGTTTCCCTCTGAAAAAAACATCTTCTTAAAATTCTAAAAAAAAAAAAAAAAAAAAAAAGAATTTACTGACTAAAAACAAAACAAAAAGACAACACATTTCCAAAGGTCTTTTTTACAGAAAAATCCCGACTGTCACCGATCATCACTCTGACGCCACACAATCACCCTTCTCTTCCTTCTACGTCACGTCTTGTTGTCACTTGCCTCAGCGGCGACCGACCGACTGACCGCCGACCAGATTTTCCGGCTCGTTGGCATGAGGGCGTGAAACCCGAGCGGTGCCACTTTCCAACCGGCCGACCCCGGCCGCTGGGGTCAGCCGCCGTGACCTTTGGTCTGGTAGGAATCCGGTAACAGGAGCCCGAGCACTCGGACCACCGCCAGGACCGGACAGCCCGGACGCCATGGTCGTCCGGGCGCGTTGTGTGGCGCTAATTATACACCTGAGCATGAACATGCAGAGGAATCCCACACACACACACACACACACACACACACACACACACACACACACACACACACACACACACACACACACACACAGGGGCCTCCAACGTGCCTCCAAGGTGTAAATCAGTCAACAAATAGTTAATATTCCGAAGTGACCAAGTTTATCAGCTGAGTTCGAATTACAGCCAGACATTACTCTTAATAAAGGTGATCTTTCAGGTCTAATTTTGGAGATACTATATAATACAATACCAGAGTTTAAAAAAAGGAAGAAAAAAAAAGAAAAATGAAAAATAAATAACAGCGTGTGCATTAATAACAAGGAGACTTTAAACGTTTCGGGCTCCCGTCTCTGAAGTCTTGCACCTCGCAGATTGCAACCCACCGTCCCCCTCCTCCCTCCTCCTTCCACCACCCCAACCAGACTCCCAATTGATATTCTCCGAACTCACCCAAAGTTCACAGCCTAGCTTAAGAAGATCAACAGAAAAATATTCATGCACATCTCTTTTTGATACCTGCGGGACCTGAAATATTAAAATATATATTGAAATATATATTTCAGGGCTGGGAAGGATCACGTGTTATTTGTCGACAATGATTCTTTTAAAATAAAATAAAATGTGTAGCACGCTACCTCTGAATTCTTAAAAATGTAGTATAAAAAATGTATATTATTAATGCGATTAATCTTAGAGTTTGTAGTGTGTAGGATTTATAGCAATTAAAAACAAACATGCAAAAAACCTGAACAGATTGTTGGCTACGATATGTACAACTACGTCCACGAGACATTTGTTTTATTAATGCCGTTGACTGTTATTCTCCTTGGTGAGAGATTGAAAGAGCCTCTCGCTGCGGATCATGTTTTTTTTTTCCTAAACAGCAGACGGGAAGAAGAGACGGAGCCTTTAAAGGGCAGAGCGGCTCTCAGGTGTAATTGGACAATTCCTATTTAGACACGAGTTTGCGCTCGTTGTGCATCTAATTGGTTCGCAAACAACGCATCGCCGTCTGAGAGCGGCGAGGAAAATGTTCTAATTATACACGTTGGTCGTCGTCTGCACCTTTCGCCTCCACATTTCATAGCTACATCATACACACGCACACACACACAACGTCTCTTTCAGGTGTCAGATTTTCTACCGTACAATCGCCCATTCAGAAACAGAAATAATGACTTTTGTCCTGAAAAACTGGGCGACGTTTGAATGACGTTTGAACCAACAACACTGACAGGGGATTTAATGACGCTTCTTTCTCTGTTGACGCGTTAACACTTTGGTGCCGTGCAAAAATAGATTTCTAGAATTCTTTACGACTCTAAGGAAGTATTTACGCCGTTTTATTTTTTTTGGTTTGGCCCTGGGGGGAAAAAATCCAGGAGATAAGATGAAAGAGGGACAAAAAAAGGGGAATTAAAACAAAAAACATAACACGTGGTTGAGGTTTCAAACCTAACAAAAAAGGCTGCGATTGAAGTGAAAATGTCCAAAATAGACTAAGACCCGAGTGGCCGCAATACAGTTAAATTATTGCCGTTCATAACCTCATTTTATACGTTTTCTACAGTGGAACAAAGTGCACGTGTTTTAAGAGTGCACGTGCAACCACTGATCCTCCGTCCTGCATGCGTACGGTCTAATGCCGTTGGTGCCCCGAGGTGCCACTCGGCTGCGGCTGCACGCAGTAACTGAGCACCAGCCACTGAAAGCTCTTCAGTAATCTGCAACCTTCATTGGCTTCTTTTTTAAGAAGGAGGGGCCAAAGGGGAAGTCATGGTGTATGAGGTAACGACAGCAAAAGGCGCAAACCCCCGTTTACCCCTTCCCTGGTATAAATAGCATTTCTGGATATAAATCACAACCCTTCACTGCTACTTCAGAGCGGCGGCTAACTACTTTTTTCTCTCTTTTTTTTTCTCTGAATGGCAAAACAAATACTTGCTTTCTTTTTCCGCCAGTGCTGTATCTGCGGAGTCCCCCAGGGCTGCGTCTTAAGTCTCGACTCATTTCCTATTTTACATGAAAACCTCTGGGGCGTATCCTCCAAAGAGGGTTTCACTGATGTGCCAGAGATACGCATCTCTGTGCCCAAAACACAGACTGTGGAGCAACACAAGTCTGGTTTCATACCTTTCATGAATTATGAACAGCATGAAAAAAAAAATGCAGGCATTTGTACGACTCAAATTGAGTTTCTCTAATGATCACCGTTACTGGTCCGAAGCATTTCACCCTCTCAGGCTCTAATGTCTGACTCTGGCCTGTTTGATTGCATTGCATTAAGAGTGACGCGATGAATTTTTAGTTGATTTTACAGTCGTTTATTAACATATACCTTACATTAAACTATATTAAGAGCCCTTTATTTTTAAATCTGATCTGGCTCATTTGGTTTCAACAAAATGAAGACACGGTCCAATAGAAATCACCAAACGATCAAAATGCCAATAATTATCCCGAGCAATCTGAGAAAAATATTGTACTGGGTCATCAGTTTACAAATAAATAAACGCGTGGGAAGCATTTTCCATTTCAACGTGATTCACAGAAGCCGGCGCGCGGTCAAAGGACCATTTCTCAAATGCCATTGACGCAGATGCCGGTGTCGGTGGATGATTTACGACAGGCCACCGTCCGTAGAAATACGGCCCTTTCATTCCGATGCATTCCGATAGAACCAATATGCAAATGTCGTCGCACAGGTCAAGAGGCAAGAGTGGCCAGGAAAGGACGCAAAGGCACGTCAAACATTCAAACACGTTTGACAGCTGAAACTGTCATTGACCTTCGAGGGGGTTTTAACTGGCTGCAGGGATTGAGCGATTCTAAATAATCCGCCCCTGTCAAACGTCACTCAAGCTCAGCAATAACACAAGCCATCATCGGGCTAAGCTCCCCCCAAACCGCCCCCACCCCTTCCACTCCACCCCCAAACCCCCCGAATCTAAGGCAAAAGAAGAAGAGACTCGTGGAAAAGTGGTGCGTTAACCGGCAGCCATAAAATCTGTTAATTTTTTTTTTAACACAATGGAGATCAAACACTGAAAGATTTGTGTAATTAAGCGTCCTTGGAGCCTGTGGATGTAAGAAGATGCCTTTTGGTACCTTTTTTTTTTTTTTTTTAACTTGTGAGTGAGACAATGTTGGGGAAATGGTTGCCGGGCTGCGCTGGATGAGTGGAGGATGGGTGTGTGTGTGTGTGTGTGTGTGGGTGTAGGGGGGTAGGGCGGTGTATGGAGATCGGATGCCAAGGCAGCCGAGCTAATCAAAAAGAGGAAGTCTAGATCATAGAATTTAATCCGAGCAGTTGATCTTGGCCTTCTAATGACACTGACCTTCTATGAATACCCTCAATTCATGCCGAGTGATCTCCTTAATAGAGTCCTCAATCAATGTCAGCGGACCCCTGCTGAGAGAGTCCCCCCCGTCGCACATAAAACCGCCATTAACTCTAAGTGACTGGAAATAATTCACCATTAGATGTAAACACTCCTTTAATTGACGATGGCTTTTGGTTGTATTTACACAACAGATTAAAAGAGGCACGGCCCTCCTCCTTTCAAGTGGCGCTGACACCAGCGCTAAGACGTTAGCGGCGTGTCACAACATCGGGTCAAGCGGAATGACGGTGGTGGGAAAAAAGAAAAGAAAAGTTCAGAGACTTTAGCCCCCCGTCTAATCTGGCCGCAGTTTATTCCGGAACGGGAGTTTTCGCAGCGGCCGCTCCACGCTCAAACACAAACACACACACACACACACAAGCCGCGGTTGGACTGTTAAGGGTTCAGCGGAGGTCCGGGTCAATGTCTTCCACGCAGGCAGCCTGTATTTATTTATAATAAGCGCATGTGTGTATGTGGGGCATTCGACTTTCCAGACGGGTTTCAAAGCGTTCAAGTGGAGCATCGGAGGTGGGAGGCACAGAGCCCATTATTCCGCTACTGTATATCCTTGGGAAAGGGAGACAGATATATATAGTAGAGAGAGGTTTCGCACGAGTGTATACACTACGTCTGTAAAATTAGCAAATTTGCTTTTATCTAAGAAAAATCAAAGAGCGGCTCGACAAATCTATTAAACGCCACCTTTTGTTTTTTAATAATGTGGCAGACTGGGACCCAAGCCGGCTGTTTTTTGTTTTTTCCTTTTCCAGTAAAATGTAGACTTTTGTTTTCCCAGCAAATATAATTAGACCTACTCTTAAGACACACTCTACGATGCTAAAGCTAATTTGTATTTAGTAAAATACAGTCCTTGATGAGATATTCCCAGAGGCTGAGAGCCCCAGTTTGTATTTCGAACCGGCATAAATATCCTTGAATTAAACAAAACTCAAGGGCCTCTCACTTTCCAGAGATGGTCGACGGCTGGATATATTAAGACGAGCGCCGCCGCCTCTGTGGCATTGAAAAAGCCCCGTTTCTGAGGCTCAACGCTGTTTCTTCTTTGCAGTCGTCGCGCGGTAGTTCTATATAAAGGTCCAATTATTCGGAAGGTCTGACTGCAGGAGCCACTTAATCTCACCGCGTTGTGTCTTTTGAAATCGCGTACAGCTCATTAAGCGCCGAAGCAAAGAATTTCTATGGTTTAACTACTGACCCATTGTTGATCCTCCGCTATGAAATGAGGGAAAAACACACACACACGTATAACCACAGAAGCTATACTTCCAAGCATACAGCAGCGCAGCGAGCAGATTCACACTCATGAATACCGGCTGCCTTTTATGAGACAAATGAAATCAGATAGTGTAAATCCCCGACAGAGACCATCCTTCAAAAATTCATAAAGGTTAAAACAACAGTTTATTCCGAAACGTTTCGATGAGCGTCGGTAAAGCGGCTCCCTGAAGCCCCGCATCTGATGCTGCGTAAGTGGATGTATACTGTGAGCGCACTACTGTCTACTCTCAGAGGTGTTTAGCGCTCCTGCGTGATGCAGCAGCTCGTTGACGTAGAAGAAGAGGGGGGAAAAAGACAGCAGTGAAAGAGAAGCAGGTGGTGACAGGGTGTACGAGGGGTACGTAAAAGGGTATATTGTACCGTCAACATCCATTATTTTTATTCGGAATACAGTCGCATGCCTTCAGGTTTTGCTAGGCGTGTTATTCATGTGCTGTATTGTGCCAACAACCCGTATAATCAAGGGGTTTAGAAACAAAACAAACACTGCAACACCTGATTAGCCACTAAAAGGAGGGAATTGTGGATACAAGTGGACTAACATGCTCACTGGCCACTAGTTTCTCAATGCACCCTCTGGCTGCAGAGGCTCAAACCTTCACTGAGGGGTGTGAAGGAGTTCTCTTCCTCCCTGTGGGATTATTGGGATTTATCATTGCGCTGAAGGTCCAAACCACCCCCTCCAAAAAATACACAACTGAGATTCAATGGGCCAGTTGGCCTCGCAATGACATCTGACCTTACAAAATAAGACAGATTGCAAATATAGACACACGTGAACCTGCTTAAGCAACATGCTGTCAATCCAGAGTGTGAAAAGGTCCAGAAAAATGTCTGGAGTCATGATTTATTCTGAGAGAAGGACTCCCAAACATGATTGGACTTTACCAAGTATTCGTATTTGTATGTGTGTGTGTGTAGGCGTGTGAGCATGTGTGAGAGCCCTACCTTTGGTGG
>CM020508.1:3209014-3236514 GCA_009823395.1 Thamnaconus septentrionalis | reverse complement strand
GCTATCAGGAAAAAAGCGAAACACCGACGGTGGAACAAAAGATAACAAAGAAGAATAAAGTCACATCTTCATTAGGGAGCCGGATTTTCCACGGATGTCACTCAGGGTTGGTTAGTTTAGGTGCAGTGGGGGAATTTACCCCACGATGAGGAGTTCTTTCAGCGAAAAAGCCAAAGATAATGAGTGCTAAATTAGAGAATATTCAATTTTTCAATATGAAGTTGTTTTTTAAAATGTGAATTTGTTTTCTGAAGGTTGAGCATTTGTTGGGTTTTTTAAATGGTTACGGTTGTTAACATGTTACGGCTGCTGTTACAAAGTTACAATGTAAAATTTTTCAATATAGAATAATAAATTATAGAAAATTAGCACATTTTACCTAAACATAATCACCTCTGCCTTTACTCAGCTCCACACTGTCTCACAGCAGAGTTTTTTTTTTGTTTTTTGTTTTTTTAATCCAGAATGTCTTTCAATAATAATGAATAAAAAACAACTAATTTTTCTTATGACTCATTACATAATTGAGTGATTTGGTCCTTTTTCCATCATCTGACCTGCAAAACAACATGTAGAGCTCCCAAATAAAACACAATGCAGTGTATTGTTTGTCTCTCTCACAGCCCCTCCATGCACAAAACAACATCTACACACACACACACACACACACACACACACACACACACACACACAGTCCTTAAAGAAGTTTTCCCTAACGCCTTCAGAAAAGTTAACCCTCACTCGACACCGTAATTCAGACTGACTTTGCAAACAACTTAAGTGTGAAATTTCACAGAGACTCTCAGGAACGCCTTTTGACACATTAAAAAAGATTAGGAGAGACTATACAAGCCTTCGGGGTCAGAGAGTAAAACTGTTAACTTTGCATTTCAAACCACAAGGGTGTGTGTTTGTGTGTGTGTGTGTGTGTGTGTGTGTGTGTGCGCGTGTGTGGTGGGGGGGGATTTTTTTTTCTATTCTTTTCTCTTTTTTTGGAAGCTTGGGGAAAACCCCCGAAGAAGAAGAAGTTCTGCATCTTTTCAGTCTCATCTAAGACCTTGGATATTTTTCTTGCTCAACTCCCCCCCCCTCCCGCCCCCCTTTCACTCAGACAAAGCCGATGCTCCCCACTTGCTCTCTCGATGTGTGTGTTTCAGCACTTAGACTGTGACCGTGGACCAATTCCCAGTCAACACTCGCCCGGTCGTTTGGCTAATCTCTCCCTTAAGTTCCTTTTCACCATCTTGTCTCAGCACAATCGTCTCATTAACAATCCGTCTGCCTGAACCGAGCCATGCAGTTTGGGGGTATCATCGCTCTTCTTCCTAAAATAATTCAAGATAATGAACATTAAATATGATTCAGTAAAGTCTCTGTGGAACACGACGGCACCGCTAGCTGTTTCGAGCTATCTCGCCGTTTGCAGATAACGCGCGTTAGACACACTGGGAACTTTTCATTCTGTGCGTCTCATATCTGTTCATCTCATTTCTGTATTGCTAATTAATACTTGCATGATGTTACTGTAACCAGTGCAGCAATGTTTAAATTCTACACCACACAGATAAAACAAATAATGAATAAGATGTGTCATGTGTGTCGTGAATTTTAAAATGTTTTCTGAGGCGCATTGCTTTAATAATAATGAAACTGGATGCTTTGTCCAAACAAGATATGCTGGAAGATGTTTGTACTCTGATGACTTCAGCACTTTGGAGGACAACACCATGAAAATACTCAGAAACAATATAGGTCGTACAGACCGAGACCACAGTTCTTTCAGGTACTTTATCCCAGTTGCAGTAGTATCTCAAATACTACGCAATGCACAGTGTTGCTTCACAAGTACGTCTGTGGAGGAACGATGTAAAATGTTTGGCATAGAGGAGCCATCCATCCATCCATCCGTCCGTGTGTGTCCTGGTCTTCCTCGGGGTCTCCTCCCGGTGGGTCAAGCCCGGAACACCTCTCCTGGGAGGCGTCCTGGAGGCATCCCAAACAGATGCCCGAGCCACCTCAGCTGGCTCCTCTCTATGTGGAGGAGCAGTGGCTCAACTCCACGCTCCTCCCAGGTGACTGAGCTCCTCACCCTGTCCCTAAGGGTGCGCCCAGCCACCCTACCGAGGAAACTCATTTCGGCTGCTTGTATCCACAATCTCGTTCTTTCAGTCATTACCCAAAGCTCATGACCATAGGTGATCGTAGGAACGTAGATCGACCGGTAAATCAAGAGCTTCGCTGTTCGGCTTAGCTCTTTCTTCACCACAACAGATCGGTACGGCGTCTGTAGTGATCCACCTGCCGATCTCACGCTCCATTTTTCCTCACTCGTGAACAAGACCCCAGGATATTTCAACGTTAGTTAGTTAACATTAGTCTTTCCACCAACCCTTAGAGGGCAAGCCACCTTTTTCAAGGAGGACCTACACAAGAAACCTTGGAAGGTGCCAGTTGGTACCAGCCAGCAGGTAGCAGCTCGCTATTAGCAGCTCTTCACCATCAATACCAATAAGCCCCGCCCACTGCTCCGAATAAGGACAATGACTCGTTCCCTCACATTCTCTATCGAATCAGATCAGAGCTCCTTGTGACAGCTGTGACTTGGAAACAAACAAGCTCCCAAGTTTGAGTATGTAAGTGAATGCAACATTTTGTATATGATGCAGAACTCAAGTTTTTACAGAGCGTAAAGTGTAAACTTTACACTCAGATCATATTCATGAAAACATGTACATATGTGAAAAGTGTAAAGTTTTTGCACTTACCGACAAAGTGAGGGCTAAATGTGAACATGACACTTGACAACACAGCTACTTTCATTGTGGCTAAAGAACAAAGTGTTAATGTTTCTGTTCCTGGGCAAATTGGTTTGCTGTGAGGAGCAGCATCTATATTTTCCTCCTTTTTGTTTGTTTGTTTGTTTTTTCCCCATTTGACTACACAGCCGAATATCACTGGACACCCAGAAAAAAGAAACAGAAAACTAAAACAAAGCGTCTCTGTAAATGTCACGTTCTCAAAGTGTTGTGAAAAGGTGAGTTACCTCTTTGACATACGGCTCAAAAACATAATAACGACACAAAAAAAAACCCACACGGTTGATGGCAGTGTGATGATTTAACACACGCTGAGGCTGCTGTCAAAGAAACGCACTGATGTGAGCTGTAATGATCTCTGTCGCATTTCCTTCAGCCTCTGATGTAACGCAGAGACACAAAGTGCAGATGTGCAGACGCAGACTGACTCAGGTTGCGGAGAAGTCAGGTACAGTACAATACATGACAAGCGCAACGCAACTCTCTGTAGCCGCCGCCGCCGAGACAATCTGGAGACAATGGGGATGAACATTAGGTCTGTGTCGGAACAATCGGCGGTTACGTAATCCCTTTTTAAAAAAATGATTCCAGGAGGGGGGAAAGAAAAAAAAAAAGAATATAATATTTCTCGCATGATGTAACAACATCATATAAAGTAGGCCGTATTACTCACTGACGCAACTTTTTTTTTCTCCCCTTGCTGCCGTGTAAGACTAGAAGAAGAAGAAAAAGAACAAGAGGAGGAAAAAGGGGGAGAAGAAGAGGAGGACGAGTCCCCGAGAGTCGCCCATCATCGCACATCTGCAGGCGATCTTTACAAAAGACAGGAAATGTTTGTTTTCGCTGCTCTCAGACAGCGGAAAGCTAATTGTTTCATCCCCCCCGATGCAGCTCTACAGGCCGGCCCTTGTAGCGCACGCACACGCACACACACACACACACACACAGGGCCCTGACTCATCCCTGCAGTGTGCCTTTCATGCACTTGTGACCCCCCCCGCTGCTCCAGGAGCTCAACTATTGTGCAGTGGATAAAAGGGAAGACAGCTATCGCTTATAGTGTGTCAATGTCATCAATCCGTGGGACGGATGACAGTGATCATCCTCTCAGAGGGGGGTTGTGGGGTGGTGTGTGTGTGTGTTGTGGGGATGCAGGGATAATGTGCAGTGACAGCGGTGGATGGTGAGCCTTTTAGCATCGTTACCAGGACCGGATGATGCAAAGAGGCAGGATGTCGTCGGCTGTCAAGGCTCCTCTACAGCTTCTCATTGGCTGGCCGGGCTAATAAAAAGACAAAGAGGGGTGGGGGGGGGGATTCACTGTGCAGCAGTTTTCATTTGACTAACGCGCACTGACGGAACACATCGAGCGCCCCCCCGGGGGGCCGTGCTCCTCTCTCCACAGTCGGCTGCCCCTGTCAAAACTCAGAACCTGCTGCCACGTTGACCTTAAGGTCACCGGGAGCCACCGGGCGTCGTGGCAACGTCTCTCGATGCCGCCGCCGCCGCTGCACACGGCAACAGAGCAATTACAGAAGGACGGCGGGGCAGCGCACGAACCGACCAAGGGAAAGAATAAAAAAATAGGAGGGATGGTGGGAGGGAGGGAAAAAAGTTAAACGCAGCCGAGCTCCGTAATTACACAGCAACGGAGGCCCCCCGAGTGTCGTCTCCCGCTGCCAGAGACGCGACGCGGTGGCACTCCATCGCACACTTGTGGCGCCAGAGAGCCTTAAGTGTAAAAAATCGGCGGCGGAAATGACTGCCTACGGTGTCGACCTTTAGTCGGGAATCAAAGAGGCTGGCTGGCGAAAGCCGCCGTCATGAATACCAGAAGCAGAAGCTGGAAACTATCGAAGCCAGCGTCCGTCAGATGATTGTCAGCCAAAGACAATCACCCCCCCCTCCACCGCCGCCGCTCACAATCTGGGGTCGGGAACAATCTACTGCGATAAACCGACGCTGATGACAATGTTTACCGTCAGGGCGTCTCGCTTCAGAGAGGATAGGGTGAAAAAAAACGGAAAGGTCATTCCTGGGATCGCGGCCGCACCGAGACATGAGTGTCCGTGGAAGACGTGAAGGCATGAAGCACGACGAATTGCGACACTTTGACATCATCTGACTTTTGGGAACTTGAACAAACTTTGTAAACCACAAATTAAATAACATGACAGCGTTAGCGTCGCATATTCAGGAGCAGACAGTCATTTGACTTCCTGTGGATTATAATTACAATACATAAAAAAAAGCTGATGCTCCTGCATTTGTGATGCGTGAGATGTGATTTAGTGCTGAACAAATTAAAGCTGATTGATTGACTGATTGATTTGACTGAGTAATTTGTGTTTGAAATAGATCCGGCACGTAAGTAAAAAGCTACAATGTCTTTGTGGACATGTTACGACTTTCACGATGAATAATCTGTTTGCGCAGGTGATTGGAGGGAAGTGGGAACCGGCATTAGCATCGGCCCACACATGCCCATATTACTTTGCCCTTTCTTTTAAAAGTAAAGATCTGGATTGAGAGTGACGAAAGAGAACCGAGAGACTTTGTGACTGAGCTTTAACTGCCTCCTTCTGACAAATTGTGGAGAAATGAGAGAGTCACAACAAGGAACCGTTTGACTATGATTTCGCTACACCCAACCAGATTTTCCACCTTAACAAGCTACAAACTTGCAACATTTCGTGAAAACAATGTCTTCTTTTACTACCGCAAAGAAAGGCCTCATCTGAAATGACTTTTTTATTTATTTTTATTTAGTTTTTAAATAACTTCATCCAGAAAAGCCAAACAAGCACTACATTGTAAAATGAAACACTGACTCTCTTCCACCCGAAGGCCTGAGCCTCCCGCAAAGCGGCCCGAGGTTTGAGACTCGCTGCGGTGGGAGGCGGAAGAGCGAGCAGTGTGAAGCCGATCGCTGAGCGACGGGAGCGTCAGGGAGAAAACCTCCTCAGGGCGGTTTTGAGAGACGGGATCCAACTCAGACGCTGAGACTCAGCAGCGAAAATCTCTGCGTGGACGACGGCGACATTCGGAGAGAACACGACAAACAGGACGGCGTTTGTTGTCCAGTGTAGCGACGGCAACAGAGCAAGCCCTCAAAATAATAAAAAAAACAAAAATAACCTTCTGAGTTCATACTATATGAATAAAATGTTACATACGGCAAATATTTGTGCTACAAAAACGACATGCTGAGTCATGACGCGGCCAACAGCAGGAGAAGCTCTGGCAGAAAACACTTTTACAGAGAAATATAAATAGAACTGCCAACGTGACGACAGCATGACATAGTTTCACTGAAACGGGAAATCTCAAAATTTTGTGGCCACATAAATGACTGTGGATTTTAAACTATTGTTATTTACTATGAGAAGTGATTGTTTGGAGCCACAGTTATGAGCTCCTTCACAAAGCTGAGAAAATTTTGATTCATAATATATGCAAAAAACATTTCTGCTCTGGGAGGCTAAGCTCACTGATGCCCCCTACAGGAAGCCTCATGTTTGACATGTGACAGAGAGAGAGAACGGTTCGTCCAATCACATTCCACCTCCTTTACAGACGCCTTCAGTGGGCTCTTGGCCAGTTGGACGGCGTGGGGTTGAGATTGCGAGCCAGGCAACTGTCGAAACACAGGCACACGTGACTCACTCCAGAAGTGCACGTCAGAGGGTCACGACTTGTTTCGTGAGCAGCTGCGCAAGCTCACGTAATGTTTCTCGACAGCGTTAACAAGCGCACACGTCGCTTTGCAACATGAGGGCAAACACGGAGACGGCGTCGACGCGCTTCGCCGGCTGACTGCTAATTGAGGTGGAACCATCGCCGAGTGAGTCACATGAGTTTGTGCCCAGGAATCCTGGCAGACACACGCACACACACGCACACACACACAACCAGGCATGGGTTTGTGTGTGAATGTTGGGGCGCAGCTCTTCAATATTTTATTTATTAGGCGGCGCATTATCGTTCTGGCATCCTGCAGATGAATCGGACAGGAAGAGCTTTTTAATCTCAATTTAGACGTTCATCCCAGCTGATTGAATCAGATCGGAACAAGGTGTGGCTTTTAATGGGGACGGAGTGCATCAGAGTCTAATTGGGACAAATATGTCGCTGCTCGACAGCAGAGGGGGAAAAGGAAAAAAAAAAAAATAATTTCTCAGTCACAACTTTGTCTCCGCCCTGGATATTCTGGTAAACAGCAACGGACAGGACGGGTAAAATAGCAGTGGTTGGTGTGAGGGGTGAGGGGAAGAGTCATCATCCATAATGATGTTTCCAAAAGCTACTGTAAGTCAGTTTGAGGATTGGCGCCTTCTCTGGCAGAAACTCGTGAGTGCACAAAACATGCAGAAAAACATATTTATCATGGGTTGGGCACCGTTCCCTCCCTGAGACCTGGCACAGCTGAACACGTTACTAAACATTTTAATCATATTTCTCTTACACAATAATGTTTGATCAACATTTCAGGGCAGGAAGAAAAAAAAAATTCGAACAACTATATGGAGCTAAACCTTCTCTTGGAGTCTGCGTGTTAGAAATCAATAATGAAATGAAAGGATTTTGATGGTTTTCTGAAAACAAGATTATTCAGCAGACAATGGTAACACACCTGCCAACTTCCCTCTGCTCCCCTTCCAGTTTGACATGCATGCGTGTTCCTGTTGTTGCTAGTTGCCATTATGAAAACATGATGTAATTACACCATAATTGGCAGCTAGCGGCTCCAACAGAGTTTCCCAAAGCGATTCAATGTGGCGCACACACACTAATTACCATTAACACGATAATCGTCGGGGACGTGAGCGAGCTTGTGTGCACCTGTCATCGCCTCACCGATTTCATACCTCAAGAGGTCGAAAGTCGCGAAGCGGGGACGAGAGTCAGAACCTGCCCCACCCCCTCAACCCTTCACCATCTCCGCCACCACCACGCAAGAGAAAAAAAAATAAAAGCAACCGTCATGGATTCTTGGCGTTACAGAGTGATTTGATTACTGGAAATGCTGCCATAGGTCAGTGTGAAGCGGAGGTCATTGCGCTCTGAGTGTGTGTGTGTGTGTGTGTGTGTGTGTGTGTGTGTGTGTGTTTGTCCTCCACCATGTTGCCGCTGCGCAGTTTGATGAGCGCGCTGTTTTGACACTCATCCGGGCCTCCTTGTTAGCTCGCCTACAACAGACGTGATGTGCTCAGACAGGCCCGCGCTGCATATTAGAGGGGCTGGTTGGGCTGCGGAGGGCACTTGAAAGATTTAGCATCGACGGTGTGTCTCCCGCGTTGGGCTCGGAGTATCGCGGCAAGCCGGAGGCAGCGCCCGCCGGAGACCCGGCCGTGCCGACGGACCGCACAACACCGCAAGTCGGACCGGCGCGTCACGCTTTTCAGCTTGTGAAGACCCTCCCCAATCGCCGGTTAGCCCGGCTACAATGGCGTGCATTCAAACGCCTCCCTGCGTAGCCGATTCAAAATTCCGAAAAACACTCCGGGTTAATTTAGAGCCTCGGTCAAAAGATCTTTTTGTGACGGCCAGGGGTGTCCTGGATCGACCCCGGGCCGGTCGTACATAAGGAAAAACTCTGCCGCTACATGTAAGTTTTGGAGCGGCGTTTAACGAGTCGAGACTAATGTATGCGGTGCGCGCAATTAAAAGCGATAAGACCGCAGGATGACGGCGAGCAGAGTGACGAAGAGGAAAAGGAGGAGGAGGAGAAGATGAAGAAGCAACAGCCGGGCTGCGTTTCAGCAGGACGATGCAAAACAAGCTGCAAACCGGGAAACTTAGTTAAGTGTGTCAAATGACAAATGGCATGTAAGGCGGGAGCGGAGGGAGAACAAATGGGAATTATGTAATGATCACGTTTCATTAGCCGCCGTTCTGCCGCGCAGAACAGCAACCAAAGCAAAACCAAATTGTTCTGATGTCTGCGAAGCGGCGGCGTCTGCAGGAACGATGCTCAGGATTTTATGAATGAGCGCCGACGTCCACTCGCATCTCATCTGTTCGGGGGGTGGGTCGAGCAAGTAGGGTCCCGCTCAGGCCGGCGGACGCAAACGGTTTGGGTCGGAGGGTGAAGGTCGGGGGAGCCGGTGGGGGTTGACCCATTGGCTCTTGGCTGGTGCATGTGGACAATTCCCAGGTTGTTCTTGTGCAATTGTGCATCAAAAACCTGGCCTTGTTGAAAGACACACACATACATACACACACACACACACACACACACACAGGCTTTACAGTAGGATATAGAATAATGCCATGCTTGGAAGGCCGGGGAGGTGAAAAGGTCAACCTGAGGTAATCAGCTGGGATCAGCAGCAGCAGCAGCAGCATCAGCTGTGTGTGTGTGTGTGTGTGTGTGTGTGTGTGTGTGTGTGTGTGTGTGTGTGTGCGTGCTAGAAAAGCATAGCAGATGGAGATCCGACAAAAAGAAGAAGGGAAGAGCGGAGAGATGTTTTCTCCAGCGCTGCGGGAAGGGGGGTGGGGTTAGGATGAGGTGGGGAGTGCATAGGGGGCGGAGCCTGCCGAGGCGTCACCGCGGCAGGAAAACCAGGTTAAGTCAACAAAAATGTCCGATACATAACATTCTATCACTAATGCATGTCGCCGTACATCGGGCGGGTGGGCGGGGGGTGAGGGAGGGCGTGCCTCCCGCCCCATCCCCCACCACCACCACAACCACCGCACCTGCCAGCAAAAATAAACCTGCTGCGGCAGCGGCGGCGGCTTGAAGAAGCGACTGGAGCGGCTGTACATTAGCTGGAGCGGCGTCGGCCAACTGGGCTCTCAAAGCCGCACAGGTGCCTGTTAATTTTTCATGTCAGGTTGACAAAGGCTTTCAGACCCCACACACACACACACACACACACACACACACACACACACACACACACATATATGTACAGCTGTTGCCCTTTTTATACCCGGGAAGGTCTGTGAGTGGGGGCGTGGCCACGTGACTTCTCGCACATGCGAGCGTCCTCATCGGAGACGGCGCATGTATGTATTTATGAGTGTTTGCGGCAAACCTAAAATAATCCGTCAAAAAGGCGGAAACGCACTTTACACCAGAGCCGTTTCGATTCTTTCTCTCCGCCCATGTGATGGACCGGATCGGCAGCGCCGCCGCAGCGTTCAGGAGCTCTGGCAGCTGGTTGGTCCACGGGGCCCGGAGACTAAACAAACAAGCAGCGCAGCGCAGCGCAGCGCAGCGCATAGCTAATGCCTTAATTATTCAGCGTGTGATGCATCCGTTTGTTCATTCAGGGTTGAGTTGAGGCAGCAGCAACAGCAGCAGCAGCAGCAACAGCCTGGTGATGGACGCTGTCCTCCGACAGACCAAACAGTTTACTGTTCATGTCACATGGTGCAAAACAGGGAGATTTTGGTCCAGTCAGGATAAAGATGCTGATGGTGTGTACATTTGAGAACAGACAGCTGTGTTGAGCTATATATATATATATATATATATATATATATACACACACACGTGTATATATATATACATGTATATTCATGTGTATATATTCATATATATGTATATATATGTGTGTATATGTATATACATATATATGAATATATACACATGAATATACATGTATATATATATACACACATGTGTATATATATATATATATATACACATGTGTATATATATATATATATACATGTGTGTATATATATATATACACGTGTGTATATATATACACATGTGTGTATATATATACACATGTATATATATATATATATATACACACATATATATATACACATGTGTATATATATACATATACATATATATATATATTTATATATATATATATATATATATATATACATACATACACATGTATATATATATATATATATATATGTATACACACACATATGTATATATTTCTTGATCACTGATATTTTCTTTATCATCATCATCATCATTATTATTATTACTATTATTATTTGTCTTTTCAATCCTGCCGAGTGTTTTTGCGCCACAGAGGAAAAACAAAACTCCTCCTTCTTCCGCATAACAGTTTCAGCGTTTTTGTGTGTTTGTGCTGTGAAAGTTACTTGTTGTCGTTAACAGTTAGAGCAAATGGCCTCTTCCTCTTCCACTCCCACCTGGCCTGAGCGCTGCAGCTCTTTGTCCACTTTGCGGACGCTTCATCGTCTCATCACCTCGAACCCGCAGCCACCGGAGAGGATGTTAGCAGCCAGCAGGGGCCAGCGGTTGCTGCTGGCCCCTGCTGGCACACAGGGGCACACAGGGCCCACACACACACACTTCCACTAACACAACCCGTCTCCTCCAGCGCCCCTCCCTGCACACAGGAAGTCTTTTTACGTCTTCTTCTCTGGTCTTGTGGGGACGGTGACGGCTGCCAGATGCAGAATCCCTCTTCTGGTTTCTTACTGTGTGTCACGTACCAACATCATGAGTCACAAATAAACGCCTCTCATGTGAGGACGCAAAAAGAAAAAAAAAAACTCTTCTAGAGACGAATGAAGGCGCCAATAACTCACCGTCTCAACCTTGTCGAATGCTTTGGTAAATGAGAAAAATGAAGTAAAAGTCTGGAATTCCTCACTACTACTACTGCTGCTGCTGCTGTTGCTGCTGCTGCTGAACGGGGCCTTCAGGTGTCCCACCAGCCTGAGCAGAGATCAGGTCTCTGCTGAGTCTCTACACTCCAAAACACAATTGTTCGGGTTCTTTTTTTTTTCCCCTCCCCTTTTTTTTTCCCTTTCTTTATCCGCCTGTCCTACATTTATTGTGTGTCAAACAATTTAGCGGAATGCCCAAGGCTTCGACTTTTTCAAGCCGCTCCTAATATCGTTGGGTATCAAATAATGATATAGGTCAAGACTCACTTTGTCAGCGCCTCAAAAAACATGAGCCGGGGAAAGATGCAGCGGCGGTGAGGAGGAGGAGGGGAAGTGATGAAATCTGCGTGTAAACCACGTCGACGGAGGAAACCGAGGCCAAATTCGCTGTTATGCTTCACCAACGATTTTTTAAGTGTGCAGAGTCAAAATATTAAATTCTGGCTTAGAGAAAGAAAACAAAAGGGAAGAAAATACTACATAGTGATCATGTCATTATTTGTCTCTTTTCACTCTCGAGTGTCCTTGAGGCTCTTTATGAATCCGAGCAATCATCGTCATCATCATCATCATTATTATTAGTATTACGACAAAAATGTGGGAAAGTAAACTGACAAACATTTTTCTGTATGGTCTGAAGGTCTCACTGTTTCCATGAGACGTTGTGGATTCCTCGTTTATTCTGCCAGAGTTCTGGACGAAACCACGGGGTTCACATGTTGTGGGTCCGCCTGTGTGTGTGTGTGTGTGTGTGTGTGTTTGCTTGTGTGTGTGCACACGCTTATATACCTGGGTGCTGCGCGGCTTGTACGGCGAGCTGCTCTCCAGGTCGGCCAGGATGCTGGTCAGGGAGTCGATCTCGGCATCCAGGCTGGAGCGCCGCTCCTCCAGGGTCTTCTCGTGTCCTTTCACCTGGAACACACGCGCACACACACACACAGAGTGTCAGCCCACAGAGATCCTCTGCAGCTTTAAATTGGCTTCCCTCCTGCCTCCCTCCTCCGCGCTGCGGATCCCTCCGACGTTAAGCCAAGCTTCACCTTGACCCGGGACCATCTCGCTGGAAAAGCCACACATCAATAGCGGCGGCTTCTCTCAGAGAGGGGGAGCCGCGCGTCGTCTCAGAGACAAACTTTTCACAAGGCGCTGCACTCTTCACCTCCCCGTTTTCAGCCGCACTCAGATTTTCGGTTCTCGCTGCTCGTGCATTATTCATGGCCGACGCTCATCCGGCAGCGTTTCAAACAATAAGGTCATTTTACTATAAAAAAAAAAACAACACAGAGTTGTGAGCATGTTGCCGTCCGTGTAGGATAATAAGGATTTGTTGATTTTTTTTTTTTTTACTCCAGGACTTTATTATTTAAGGGGGATTGAGAAGGAGAGCGGAAGCGGGATAAATCGGAAAGCAAACTGGGAGCTGGCTGATTTATTCATCTGCATCTCTGCAGCGAACAGTCGAGACAACTTCACCATCTACAGCAGAGCGGAGGGAAACAAAACTGTTGCACAAACAAAAAAAATATATATTAAAAAAAAAAAAAAAATCTCGGGAGCGGCTGAGACAATCTGACCGTTAGCGACGCTCGGATTTCAACAGAAATTCCCTGGATTTTTTTTTTTTTCTCCGTGGAATGACAGACTTATTTTTAGCTTTTTGAACTCTGCTGCAACTGCAAGAAGTCTTGGTGCACTTTGCCTGCGGGGGCTTTTTGAGTTGGCTGGATCACTGACTGCTCCTTATTCTAATGTTATGTGTTTGGATTACCTGTCACAAACCATTACAGGCAGCCGCTTTGCCGCCGTTCGCAGGCGAGCGGCTGCTGCTGCCGCCGCCGCGAGGAAATAAATAAATAAAATGAAATAAAAAATAAAAAAAACATCTAAGGCAATCATGGGCGGAGGGTAAACAAAGCGAAACACTAATGGTTTGTCTCGTTTTCCACAAACGGAAAAGAGCGGGGAAACTTGTTTAACTGTGATAACGAGGGGGATGAAAGAGCACCGGCTTGGCGTGCGCCGCGTCCTGATGCGGACGGCGGCAGCAATGGGAGGCAGCTGCTTTTTGTTTTTCCTCTCAGCTGCAACCCGTTTGTTCACTAAGAGAAAAACAGGTGTGGTGGATTGTCAGGCAGCAGTGATGTGTAGATGATGAAGGAATCCTCGTTGACACTAGCTGCGTTTCCGTTACAGTTTTTCGCAAATTAAAGGCGATATTTAAAAAATTTCGACAGAGCACGATTGCGATTTGCAGGTGTTTGCGTTGAATGGTGTGAAGAGCATAAGCCGCAATTTTCGTAAAATCTCGTCCCGTCAGATTTACGAGAAATTCTGTATGTATGTTTGTTTGTTTACGTTTGCTTGCTGTCAAGAATGGTTGTTGTATTTTTCTCTTCGATTACTTGTAAAAAATATTCCGTCTCCTCCTCCGTCCCATCAGAACGATCCTGGAGAATGTCACTTACAGACACGTCAGGCGCAGCCAATCAGCATGAGCTGAGACACAGCCAGCCCATGGGATTTTTTGCTGCAGTACCTCGAGTATCCACTGGGGAAAAAAAAATCGGCCTGCTGCCTTATTCTTAGTCCGGTATCCTGTTCTTATAATACATCCATGCTCCGTCCAAACATAATGCGCCATTTTCACTTGAAGTGAACTGGTCATGTGACCCCTTATGTCACGTCTGGTGGTGCGTAAATGCGAAAAAAGTGTTTCCATTATGATTTTGTGCTATACCTATGTATCAATATGTCTGAAAAACCACCTCATGAGAGCGTCAAAACCTTTTAGTGATATTTGAGAGGTTTTTCAAAGTTTAGGTGTTTCCATGACTTTTTTATCACGATATTTAGGTTTTGCACAATTCTAAGTGTAACGGAAATGCAGCTACTGACTTGATTGTAGAAGCAAGTTTATTTGAAAAGAAGTCAAGCATCGATCAGGCACCGGTCCACCTGAGGGAGGTCTCGTAGCCAATGTGGAAAACTCCAAAGATACAACTCCAACACCACAGCTATACACACAGATCTAATGAATCGATGGTCATTGTTTTGAGAGAACGTACAAAACTGCGTCAGAATAAATAGGGTTAATGGTCACATGAGAAACGTTTGTATGGGGATGATCACAAGGAATATGTTAAAATTTTTCATGGGTCGTATGGAGCTGCATACAAACCCTTTCTTCAGATGAACCTTTCTGCTTCCTAACAGGAGGGTGACCCTCCAGTACAAACTGCTGAAATTTACGGTGTTTTCCCTTTTTCCTTGTACAACGGCTCCACAAAATGTTTCAGACACTACACAGGATTTGAATGGCAATTTGAATGGCTCCTCTGCTGCTTTTTCAAACGTGATTAAGATATCCGGCAGCTAATCGATGAGTTACGGTAAACGGCGATGTAAGGACACCACAGTGACTAATTTTTATTACATGTTTTTGACTTATTTGTCCCATTTCTTGAAAGATTATAACCTACTGTCATGAAACTGGACGGCTAATAAAGTTCCTGCACAGGATCCATGGGAAAAAAACTGCTTGTCATGTGATTGGCTGAAGCTCAGTTCAGCTCAGTAAAATACTCACATAGTTTAAATTGCAGCCCTATTTTATCTGCATAGTTTTTTGTTTTGTTTTTTTCCGGTGAACTTTCTCCCACATGCTGCCTCTAGAAATTGCTTTTGCTGTGAATTGTTGCACATCTTAACTGTTTCCTTTATATTTGGTGTTCATTTGTGGACAGTCAAGGAAGAACTTCATTGTACCAGGAAACTACGAAAGTGAATAGAGCCAGAAGTCTTTCCTTCCTTTCAAATAAAACACGGCCAGAAAGGAATCAAGGAAAGTGTTATTTGTATTGGCTTTGCGGTGAGGAGACAAACACAGAATCATCGAGTTTTGACACAGGAATAACGGAGATGGTCACTCACAACTGCACAATGACTGCAGGAAATCTGCTTTTATCTGGCCCTTCAATGAAAAATAATAACGCAATAATAACACAACTAATCTCCATCTAAAGTCGGCATCTCTTCAGCTCACAATCAGCTGTCCCACAAGTCGCAAGAGAAACTGACGGTGTTGACAGCAGGAAAACTAAGCAGCAGAGCTGCAGTCGCGGTCGCATCGGCTATTTCTAATCCGCTTGTGTTGAAATACATAAGTCATAAATCTTTGAGAGCGCGTTCCAGAAGTTTCCCCTCTTCCCCCGGCGTCCGACGGCCACCGGGTCACTGCGTCACTCACTGTTGTTTGTATGTACACTGTCCTTTAGAGGCGAGACGGGCGTTTTGATTCGCAGCGCTTGTATAAGTAATTACGTAACTTCACCGTCTCCAAACGCACAAAGGAGGCTTTCAGTGAGGACGGAGAGGAGATGCGTCCGGATCGAACTGGGGCTCGGAGGACGAGCTGCTGCGCTGGCAGCGGACGGAAGGAATGTGAAGATCTCGCTGGACTCAGAGGCGAGGTGGAGGTGGAGGTGGAGGTGGAGGGAAGTGCTGCTGACGGAGTCACAGAGTGCAGGGGCCAAATTCCTCCGGCTATTATGACACGGTTCCACCAATAGGGGTCAGCCTTCTGTCCTGCCTGTACTGAGGTTCTCACCTCCTGCTGTGTGTGTGTGTGTGTGTGTGTGTGTGTGTGTGTGTGTGTGTGTGTGTGTGTGTGTGTGTGTGTGTGTGTGTGTGTGTGTGTGTGTGTGTGTGTGCGTGTCTCTTTGGGTTTCTGGTGTTTCTGGCTGCGCTCAGCATCCGGAGCCGAGGCGCCGCTGCACTCGGCCGCAAATCAACTCGGACAGACGGACGGAGCTGCTGGATGTGGTAAACCAAATTTAAAAATAAAAAAATAAAAAAAATAAAGGGCTCTCACCTGAAAGTCGTATGAGTTTGTCGGCGGAGGAGGGAAGGAAGCAGGGGGTGACGGGAGAGGAGCCTCGTCTTCCACAGGGGGAGGAGGGAGAGGGTAGTCTGCAAGGAGGGACACACACACACACACACACAATTACTTATTAGATTCTTCCTTCTGTTAACCCTAATTTAAAGTGCAGATGTTACTAAAAAAAACAAAGGCACAACTTAAAGTGATTTTTCATGCATTTTTAAGGCCAATCTAATTGGGTCACAAGTCTCTCCACAGTCAAGTTCAGGGTCACAGGTCACGGCGTGTGTCTGTGGAAGAAAAATGCTGCGCACATAGCCCGGCCTTGTTCCCCCGCCGCTCATCATCGTTCTGCGGCCGGCAACAGAGAGCGGCACTGTGACGCAGACTGACATTTGTCAGTCATATAGCTGCTATGGCTTCTGTAAATTCATTACAATAACCACATAGCAGTCAAATGAGGGAGCGAGGCCTGTAAGGCTGCAACTGTATCGACCAGCTGGAAATTAGCGGCAAAACCGTGAAAGAAAACCGTGGCTGAATCCATTTACACTGTTTGACTGAAGTCGCTTTTTTTGTTATCCGACAGTGACGATAGCAGAAGAAAATGTCTTTAACAAGCAAGACAGTGAGAGAAGTTGACAGTTTACAGTAAAACGTGGCAAGTGAACGCGACAATGTCATCACTGAGGAAAAAAAAAACTCTTGGCAGCGTTTCCAAATGTACATAATTACCATATACGTACCATAATTATCATATCTTTACAATACTTTGGCTCTATGCACGACGTTCGGTCAATAATGCCGAATGTGCGATAATTTGACCATTTTATGATTCTCCAAAGTCCGCCAATGTCAAACTGAGCTTTTTTTCTGAACCCTGAAGGCATCTCTTCCGATGACGAGTGACAGGTCACTTGCTAATCATGGTTCATTGTTCAGAACAACAAGCCACGCTGTATGAGCATGAAGTGGAAGCTGTTGCCGCCTATCAGCCCATCAGAAAAACAAAGCGAGTGGTGAAACAGTCCAGCTGAGCAAGAAGAGAAGATGACCGCAATTTATGAAAGCAGGAGCGACCGGTCACAAATGGAACCTGGACGGTCTGGAGATAAACAAGGGGGTGTCTCTCGATGGACACACATCACCATGGCGGCGCTTTGGTTAAGCGAGAAGCACTAATCCGGCCGTGGGCTCGTGTCCCTCCGCCGCTCGGCCAGATTGCAAATGTAAGAATGTCGCGTTAACACGAGGTGTTTGTTCCGCCGCAGGAGCAGCAGCGAGCCAAGTTTACGGTTCTAAAGTCCTGAATAATCCCAGGATTGCCGTCCAGCCACATGTTCCGGGCAGGATGAGGAGCTCCTTGCCAAATTAAATTCTGATTCGGCTCCTCTTGGCAACGGGACTTAAGACTGAATCATTTGACCGTGTACTTCTAAGTAGTGCACCAGACATGAGCTCCGCAAATTAAAGGCTTTTACGAGACGTAATGGGAATTTGTTCCAAATTTAAGACTTTGATGAGTCCTGTTCAGAAATTCCATTTGCTCTTCCCTGGCTTTCCTTTTTTATTTCTTTTCAATTTTTTTTTTTTATATCTGCTTTCATTAGAATCTAATTGATGTCATCGATGCAGTTTATCCAAGGCAGCTGACCAAATTAATTAAGCTCGCTTTTTCACTCAGCCGGACCAAACATGCGCAACAAAAAAAAGAAAGAAAGAAAGAAGAAGAAGAAGAAGACGGCGGAGAGATAATGCAGCATGGGTGAAACGGAACAACTGCCTGCGAGTGTCTGCAGCGCCGCAAGCTTTCAGAAAATTATGAGCACTGCATTAAACACTCCCTGTGGGCGCGTCAGGGCCTCCATGTGAATTGTTTATATAATAACCTTGTGACCTGCGCTAGAAACTCCGCAGTGCAATGACTCCTCCGTACCTCTGGGAGGAGAGACGGGGAGAGACAGAGAGCGAGAGAGAGAAAACAGCATCCCCCACTCGCCCACCCGCCCCTCCTCGGCACCAATCCGGTCCGCTGGCATGGCAGCGAGTCGCCGTGTCACCGCCGGCTTACAGAGATTTGACACACAGAATTTCCGTGTTCGTTTTCTCTCGAACATCAAGGATGTTTTGGGTTTATCGTTTCAGGAAAACACAGGGAGTCGTGAATGTTTCAGGAGGGGCCCATGTTTTATAGAGGAGGTGGGACGGCGGACTCGAGTTGACTCAACGATTCATCAGTTCTCACCAGTCTGATAGAGGACAGGCCCACAGTCCTGCATTCCAAAGATCTATGGCCACAGTAATGACTTTTTATGATGATTATATTACGGTTGACTTGATCAGAGTAAACCAAATTAACAATGCAGAGAACAAAATACTCAACTATTACTGTTGAATGTAGATGTGAAACCATCAAAGGGAGTTGAATTTAAAAAAAAAGAAAAGAAAAATGGAACCTTTCCCTGCATCGTTGGAGGAACAGTGACAAAAAAAAAATCAAACCCAAATTGAAATATGTGCCGTCCGACATGCACACATTAAAATAGCTGTGGCCCAAAAAAAGAGGTCGATATGGCCAAGAGAAGTTGAGGCTGCAGCCTAGAGAGTCGTTTCCTTGAGTTCAGTCAAGAAATGGCCTTCGTCAAATATGAGATTTTGTTTGTTTTAAAAAAAAAACTTTTAAATTCCTTTTATTTGTGTTTTCAAACAGTAACCTCAGTCTCTATTCTGACAGTAAAAATCCCAGAAATGAGAAAAAGTCACATCATTGTCTTTTAATGGGCCCATTGGAACAAACAAAGTTGTTTTTTTTCTTTTTTTTTTTTTAAGTGAAGTGTATCAAATACTTTTCCTGCTCCGCCTTCCACTGAGTCTGTGCTAAAACACACAGCTCAGACGCAGGAAATTGTGATGTCACAAACTGCAACATTACTCCACCCTCTTAGACTCCACCCCCATTTCTTGCGGTGTGTAGAGTTTAGTGGCACCTGCTGGTAGTGCTGCAGACTGCAACCAACGGCAGACACCTCGTCTCAGTAATGCAGAACTACACTAAATTTCCCTTCCGTAACGATACGGTTTTTTTTTAGCACTTTCAAACAATTTGCATGTGTCTCACAGTGCAAAAGACAGAGAGAGAGAGAGAGAGGGAGAGCAGTAGCAAAATGATGCGTGTCGAAATAACAAAACTCATGTGGTCTCAGACTGATGCAGGAATGACTTTAAACTTTCAGTAATTTGTAAGCTTCTTTTGGGAGGTTGGTAAAAATTGAAACCACCGTTAGAAAATCTGCAAGCTCAAACTCTTTCAGGGTGTTTCTTTAAATTTAGCTCGAAAAACCCAGAGAGGGACCACAAAAAAGGAGCTTCCCCTTGTGATTACGGTAAGACGTGTGTTCTGTCTGCACGGACGATCGCACAGGCGCAAACTGCTGCGGTCTAGTGACACGGAAACACGCCAGCGCTAATACACAGCGTGGGCAGAAGCAGCAGCGGTAGCGGCAGTGGCGGCAGCAGCAGCAGAGGTACCAGTAGCAGCATTAGCAGCAGCAGAGATACAATCAACTTTCCCAACTTCACTATGGTCTTCTCCATTGGGATACTGTTCCCCAGGATGTCTGCATATTTCATATAACAAAACTTACACTTGCGGTTTTGCACTCTTCTTCCTCCCCAGCACTTTTTTTTTTTCTTTCTGTCTCTGTTTAGAGTCACTACACTTGTTTTTCTATAGCGCTTGGCATTTCGATTATCGCCACCTACTGGCCTTGTAAGCACTTTGCAGGTTTTCTGGGGCAATTCCTGTTTGTTTAATGGGTTCACATGCAGACAGGGATATTTTTGTGGACAGAAAAAAAACGGAGGACGTAAATATAATTTTAGAAAAATATCAATATACATGTAGTCCAGGCATAAAACCCTACGTCCTCCAGATGTTGACTACAGTTCATGTCAGCTCTATCAGAAAACGTTTCCTCCAAACAAGAAAATGGATTGTGACACACCGACCGACACATCACCGTCTCCAGCACTTCCTGTCCTGCCGGCCAGTCTTGCTACACAGGAAATGCACCAGGCCGATCCGAGGGGAGGGGCCCCTGTGTGCTGCGAATGAAGCCGGCCCCATTTACGACAGCGGGGAGTTTTAAAGCTCTGAGTGAGCGCTAATGAGGGAAGCAGCGGGAAGATGCACTTAATGCGACGACTTCCCCTCTCCTCATTGAGCAATTTACTTTCAAGTGGCTTCTTTGCGAACAAGGAATCCTAATCAGTGATTAAAGTTATTTGAGGGGCTAGAAGAGGTATAATTGGTGATCGGGAATCGGAGAATTGTCGGGCGGCGGGGATGAAAGCGCGGCAATGCGTCCAGCTGTGACGCCGCCGATTACGTTAAACTTGGTTGTTTTGATGCGAGTCGCGACAATCACAAGTGTCAGAGAAGCACAATATGAGGAGCTGCCGGCGACTCCGACGAGCTCCGCTGTTTTTGCTCGCCGCACGTGACAAGTAAAACACGTCGACAATCGTGCACGTTGTAGCGCGAGTTGCTTTGGTGAGGAGGCTGACAGAACGACAGGGGGCGCTATTTTTTCCACCCCCTAACTGCTTCTGATAAGGTTAGGAGCAGTGGCCAATCAGAAACAAGTAGGGGGAGTGGTTTATCCAAACGGAAGGCAGCCTAGCTAGGCTGTATGAGTTTAGGTTACATTTACAACAAATCTGGCAGCAGAACCAGGAAGGGGCACCAGGTGGCGTCCGTGTGGACCAATCATGTTCCATGTTGTTCACACTCACGCAAAATGGCAGCTACAAAGTCGAGCCTGGTTTGTCGTGAGTGCAGTCTGAAAAGCTGCGACTGAGTTCTGACAGCTGAACATCAGTGGAAAAAAAACAAACACTATGTTTGACTAAAGAAACAACGATGAAGCAGAAATCTAACCAGACCCCCTTGAGGACCAGTTGCAAAACAAGGAACACATCAGCTTTGCAACAGCTGCAGTCGGCTGGTTTAAACTGGCTGGGTGTCGGTGTCGTGGCGGCCAGGATCGCCCTTTAACTGGACCCGAGTCGTTTTTCGACAACGCGCACTGGAGTGGAAAGACAAGAGACTTTAATTGCAGGATGAAGTGGTCTCCCCTCTGTGACGGGGATTAGCGAGTTCTGCCGAGGCTGAAGGTTGAGCATATGTTAGCAGATTTCCACGGTTATAATAACCTCAGAGTTTCATGTATGTTAGCGGCCGCCATCTGGTCTCTCAAGACTCGGGACAAAGACTCGCACACAACAACCGCCTGCTCCACCATGACATAGATCGTTTTCAGTTGAGGGAACAGTTTCCTCAACTGAAAACAGCAGAGAGAGGTGGAGACCTCGGGTGGAGACCTCGGAGCTGTGTCCGGTTTTGAAGAAAAGAATGCACAAAATATATGGGTTTGGACAAACACAACATAAATCATCTTGCTCTGGAAAAGCTTTGACTGATGCGTGTCAGTTTGAAAAATACTGGAGCAAACCAAAGAATAATTGTCTCAAAAAAACAAAAATTTGTTTGAAAAAGGATTCCAAAAATTGTTCACTATTTTGTGTCCACACAAACCCGAGCCTTCGGCGTAGGCATTTCCCTTTTTAACAGAGCAAATCAGAGAGGCAGCCTCACTTTATTCGGCGGCAGAGATCCATAATCCCGCCAAGACAAAAACCGGACAAAGTGTTTTATGTCCTGGGTGTCAGTCCGCATGCTTTATCTCTGCGCCGTCGTTCCAAATGTGCCGCGGCGGAGGTTGAGAGCACATTGTTTTGACATAATTACGGAGCCATTTTATTCCATCTTCCGCCGGAGGAGTGTGGCCGAGCCCTGCGCTTAATTAGCATGATACGTACAGAGGAGTGATTTATGACTTCATTCGGTTAGCGAGATGCGCGGGAGGGATTTGTGGTCTTTGGAGATAGATTTGTCCTTACTGTACAGAAAAAAAGGCGGCAGGCCAAAATTGCCTTTTTTTTGCGCTGCTCCATAGAAAATTCTCAAGGCAGGAGAACAATACATGGATCAGGCCTTTTTTTGTTTTTGCATGAAAGCAAAGACACGCAAAATCGCTTGGAAAGGTGAAAAAAAAAAAAAAAAAAGGGTTTGCAGCCAGAGACGGTTCCGCTTTCATCTCCAAAGTTGAACTGAGTAATCGAGCAGACGAGTGAAAGTGTGATTCATCGTAAAGCAGCGTGGCATGAGTGACTGTCATTTCTTTTAAAAAAAAAAAAACCAAAAAGGGCTCACAGAGCGGAAAAGGCAGTTAAAAATGTCACCTTGCATGTACGCGTGCAGGAGAAGAAAAAACCGGGCCGGTGCCGAGAAAGACGCACAGCGGGATTTAAAGTCGTGCAGTCGTAACATCAGCTGTTGGAATCGCAGACGTTCCGGGCTCGCTGTGACCTTTCCAAGACGACACGCTCCGGAGGGGATTCCCGCGCCAACTTGTGTGGTTCCGCAATGTGCAACGTTGACATTTGAGACACAATTAGCATATTCTAAATGCAGCGTTCATACGATTCATCAGTGGTCGTGATGGCTCTGAAACGCAGAGGGCAGAGAACATAAGGACGAGTGAAGTCGGCGAGAAAAACATTGCGTTGTTGCATGTTTCATTGCCTGCGTCAACTTGTCATTGTTTGTGCTGCTCGCAACATCACAGGCACGCAACGCTGAGCTCACATTGGTTGAAAACCCATGAAATACTGTGCAACGTTTGCGTGAAAATGAGTGAAAAAAAAAAAAAGGAATTTCTTTAAAAACAAAGAAAATAGACGGTGATTGCATGAAGTCAATGGGCATCAGTAAAGGTTTAGCACAAGGCTCCATGGGGAACAACAGGAAGTGGGTGAGGAGGAAGCAGAAGATGGAGAGGAAGAGGATTCCAGGGATCCCTGTCACTGTAAGATAATTGTAACTGCAATTGGTCAGCCGGCACTGGCCAAAAGGAACGCTGCTGCTGCTGCTGCTGCTGCTGCTGCTGCTGCTGCCCTGAGGCCGAGACAAACGGTCATGTTCAACCTGAACCTCCGAGCTAAGAGTTTATCTGACTGTGTGAATGAAAAGACTCATTATTCACCACAGACAATGGAGCAGAAATAAAACACTAAGCGCTTTTATCTATTTTTTTGCGGAAAGCACTTGAAACCTTTAACAATGACTGTACTTGAAGAACAGGGTTTTTTTTTTTTCCTTTTCTTTAAAGCACTTCGGCAATCGGCTCTTGACTGATGTGTGAATGACCTGAATGACTCTGCTGCATTACGATGCATGAATGTTCGCAGAGGAAATCACTCACCGCTGATTCAAAAAGGTGTGAACAAAAAACCTATTTGATGCAAATCGACACCAAAGCCTCAAAAGTTTGAGCTCCAGTTTTGAGCCGTCCTCCCATTGGAGACTGAAGGTCCAATTGTCAGAGTTACCAGTCGCTCTGAAACTGGAACCCGAGCAGCAGAAACTCTGCGGCAATTCAGGAACATCAGACGTTGCTCCTCAGTTGGCCTCTTCTTCACTTCATTTGTGCAAGTAAATCAGTCCTAACTTCCGGCAGGTTTTTTTTTTTTTTTTTGCTTTTACCCTAGGCCTGGGCGATATGGCAATTTTTTTTTTTTTATCACGATATGTTTTCTTATATTGCTCGATGTCGATAATTATCACGATATGAATTTTTTTTTGTCAATAATAGTTTAAATATTAGTATTCTCCTTGGACCGCAAAGAAACCAGAAGGATTATTTTTATATATTTATTGTTAGAATGTATGACAATAAAAAACATTCAACAGCAACCCGACAGAACCAAGACGTTTGTATTAGTTTTTACATCTTAGATGTACTGAAATAAAATAACTTAAATGTTGAGGATTATGTACCTTGTTTTTAACATCTCTCAAAAATTTTAGAGGTAGTGTACTGAACTGATTAAATAAAATAAAAACAAAAATAAAAAGAGGTACAGACAGACAGTACAATATTGCACGTCACTGCTCTGGTTATGTTTCTGTACCTCCTCGATTTTTTTCTTGTACGGGGTAGCTGCGTTAAAGGCCTACTGTATTGTTGTTTGACGAGCAACTGTTTGCTTAGCACTGTCGCTAGCTAGGCTACTGCTACTGCTAGCGGGAGTATCATGCTGCACACTTCCTCCTCACCCTCGGTGTAAGGGGTACAGTTCTCAGGCACATTTTGGACAGTTTCTTCACTTCCCTCGACTTCTGATTGCTCCTCGCTACTCATTTCTACATGTTCCTATAACTAGATTTAGCGGACGGCTGTGTGTGTGTCTCCCATCTGAGTTGTTGCGAGCGAGAGGAGGCGGGTGGAGGGAAGGAAGCACGCCGTTGTTTCTCTGCTGGGATTGGCTGTTCATTTAGCACGCGCTTGTTTCTCTCCTGTGGGATTGGTTGGGTTATCGAAATAACAGCTCATGCATTTATCATCGTTATCGTGGAGTTTTTAAATCATGAATATTATCGTAATCGTTTTATCGCCCAGGCCTATTTTACCCTTATCTTGTTTCCTCTTTTCAGATAATAAATATATATATATATATGTATAAATATATACACCCACACACATATTTATTACCATAACAATATAACATCAGTCCTATCTCAGACCTTGTGCGTTGTCCTGCAAAAAATTTCAATAGGCTATCTCTTATTTTTAAAGATTGAAAACTGTATTTTTCAAATATTTTATTAACTGTTGATTGTGTTTGCTTTATTTTTTTAAACTCTAACCTAAAACTTATGTCATATATAAGACTTAACCCTTTAGGCGCCATGGTCGCAAAATTGCGACAAGCGCCATTGCTGAATTAAACAAGCCATAACGGCAAATATGGTGCTGAAAGTAGTTACTACTTTACACCAGGAGATGGCAGACACCTGTGGCTTCGATCTGAGCAGTATTTGTGGGGGTGTTTATAAATAAAAGGGTCAGAATTTTAAGTTTCTTCTTAGCAGTTTCTTATCATCATCAATGACCTTCTAGATCTGCTCGAGTTCCCACTCAGCATACAGATTTCAGTTGATAAATTTGTGCAGAGAGACAGGATATGGAGTTTTTTTTTTATTTTATTTTTTTACTTGTCTTTTTTTTCTTCTTCTTCTTCTTCTTAGCCACTACCGTACTATAAGTACAGCAGATTCTGGGAAGTGAAACTTCTCATTCTGCTTTCCTGGCAATTAAAAGTAGTCAAATATCGTTGAATGAAGCAAAGCTGCAGACAAGAGAAACTTTAGGGGCCAAGTTAAAAAAAAAAAAAAAAAAAAAGAAGAAGACAACGGAAAAGAAATTAGCAGTTTACTGATCCCCGCGACAAGGGAAAACAAGTCGTACGTGTATGTGCGTGTGTGTGTGTGTGTGTGTGTGCGCATGCCTGTGTGTGTGTATGTCTATGTGTGTGTGTGCTCCACTTAGATAAAAGTGGCCTTTGTGTGCGCTCAGAGCATGTGCCTGTGGTTTCTATGGGGACACCGACACACGCACTGGTGGATTTCCTGTTAATTCTCCCGGTGACACACATGAGGGACTCTGACATAACAACCGGTATTCAGTTTGCCTCTGGCCACTCAAGCAGGGAGGAATAAAAACAGCTTATGCACGTGGTCAACACTTTTCCGATTGCTCTAAGCCAACAATTAGCGCCAGTTTTGGTATTGTTTTTTGGTTGTTTTTTCCCTCACCCCCCTGTTCTTTTCGTTTTATCCGCCCCCCCTCCCAAACTTTGTGCACAAACTTTGATCACAAACGGAACTTATGGAAACGTCTGTAACTGCTAAAAACTTTGGAATCTTCAGCCAAAGCACAAATGAGGATTAGGAGGTTTGGTGGATGACAATATGTTAAATTGTACAGTTCAAACATTACATGCCTCTTGTTTTCATTTTAAGTAACGCTTCAAAAGGCATTTTAATCTCTGGCTTTGTATGACTTTGTGGAAATGAAAACACATGAAAATGCAAAAGTGATGCACCTGATTGGTAAAACCTGAAGAAAAGCTGCAGTATAAATAGACAAAGGCGGGGGGAAAAAAGTAGCGGCACGTCACCACAGAGGCCCAGGATCTGAAATGACTGTATGAAAAACACAAAACGTGCCGTCAAAAACCGAGACAGCAGTTGACTGAAAACGCAGCGAGCGAGGGAACGTTCAGGGGAGCCCGACCTCCGACCTCGACAACGCTTTTGTGTTTTGCCCTCCATCAGCCAGCGTGCCGTTGATCCCCGCCGACAGCCGTGCACGTTCCAGCCGGCGCGAATAGAACGCCGGAGAATATCAAGGTGGCGAGAGAATTAGCATGAGAATGGGACGCGGCCGAGGTCTCGCCTGCACGAGTGGCTTCGCGGCGGGCGTTTTTTTCTTTTTTCTTTCTTTCCTCCTGCGTTTCCTGCAAACACTTGAGCCGTCTGCCAAGAACACGGAGCCTCTTTCAGCCTCTTTCACCCCACCACCAGCACCACCACCATCCTCCACCCCCCCCGCCCCCCGCCACCAAACAGCCCACTATCGGAGCTCAACAGCAGACGATAAACGACATCCTCCCGACAATTTAGTTGGAACAACTGAACAGCTGATGCGCCTCACAACAGCAGTTTGTGTTGCAGAGTTATTGCACCGGGGTTGCGTTACCTTTGCTTCATATTTGTCCGGTTGGCAGCTAATCACACATACGCACACAAGTACACACGCACTGTATGTACAACCGTATGCATGCATTGTGATCTCAGATCTCATTTTCAATTCACACTCGAAAGGTTAAAGTGGGATCGTGCAGCAGTGACAGCAGTGTCTGGCAAACACGTCCACCTTGCTGAACTCCTGTCCGAGGCAGTTTTCAGTTGGGAGTTTGCAGCACTGCGTTAACCAATCAACTTCCTTTCAGTTGTGACAAAACCGGGAAGCGACTTCTGCAGGTCGGCGCTTCAAAGAACCACATTTAAAAAAAAAAAAAAAAAATCATCCAATCACTTCCCATTGTTGTATTATTTTTGTTTTGAATGGTCCTTTACTTTACTAATGATTTCTCTTTCCCAGATGGATCTGTGAATGAATGAATCCACTGCATGCAGGAAAACATGCCATGTTCCGCCGGGCTGTGTTTATTGCAGAGGTGCATTACATGCGTAACAAAGTGCACCATTAGCCACGTGC
>CM020508.1:3184014-3204014 GCA_009823395.1 Thamnaconus septentrionalis | reverse complement strand
AAATCCTTCGCTCCTCCTGCCGTCTCAACGCTTTTCACTTTTGATTCAAATATTTTTTCCCCCTTCCATTCCCTTTCCTCCTCTTTCGCGGCTCTCGACGCCGCGAATCAGACGCGCGCCGCTGTCTCACACCCACCTGTCCTTTCAATGCAAATTCTTCTATTATTTTTTTTTTCCACGGCGCTCAAGTGGTGAACAGAATAAGAGGGGAATTAAAGAGAGGAGAGGGAATAAAGAGGGAAATGATCTTAGCAAGAGTGCGACTCGATACGCGACAGGCTGAAAGGAGGATTCCTGTTTCGGCGCGCCGCCGTTTCCTCTGATGACGGCAAACAAAAAAAAAATCCAAATAAACTCCCTGTTTCTATGTTGTGATGTCGGGATTTTCCTCCACTTTTGGAGCCGCAAAAAAACCCAGTTTGATGGGAACTTAAAGGACCCGTGCAGTTTAAAGTTTTCCAACAGTAATCTGGGGTGAACTCCCCAAAGACATGAGGGTGGGAAAAAATCAATCAAAATCAGCCTTTTGTGATGTCACAAGTTGCACGACCCCTCTCTAGCGTTTGTGACCACACCCCCAGGCAGGTGTCTCTTTTAGCAGGAAGTTAAACCCTAGAGCTATCCAGAGATTGGCAGAGGGTTGGTAGCGTGAAGCGGCTCCAGTTCAGTCTGAAACGAAAACTAAAAAAGCATGGGATCTTAATAATCTTTTCCACTGCGACCCCCTCTCATATCTGGCAACTGTGACAATAACTTACTAGCCCTTGAATGAACCATTCCGATTTCGTCATTAATGAACAGATTCCAAAACGCATCCTCGAGAGGGTGGAGTTGAGGAGGCGGAGACAAGACAACAAACGGATCGTAGCACGTTCCTTCGCTTATGTTTCGACAGGAAGTAACACCAATGGCCACTGAGTTCCAGTAAGCTGTCGAGCAAAAAGTTCTGACGGCCGACCGCAGGTGCTCTCGTTTTTGCTCAATCAGTGATCGCTTGCTTTTTAAATTAGTCATCGTGCAGTTTACAGAAAACGGGTTTTCAGTCCACCTAAAATTAGCTCAACAATTTAGCAAACGGACACAATTCTGAAAAACATAAAACGATAAACATTAAAAGAAGTTAAGAGCGTTTCATTTAAATTATTAAAATTACTGAAATTATTCTAGATACAATCATGTATATTATGTTTACATTGCTGGTTTGAATTAATTTGTGTACAAGCAAAAAAGATGGCTGATAAATTAAAAATAATAATATTCTATTTAAAAATGATTCAATAAAGCAGAAAACGTTTTTTTCTTTTCAGCCTTCTTTGAATATATTTGATTTTGGTTCCTTTTTTCGAAAATTCTTCCTTTTTTCTTGGGAGCCTGCTGACACCACATTGATATTGTGGTTGTGTATGTGACCTCACGTCATAACGCATTTGTTTGTCACCCGTGGCTGCCTGTGAAACTTTTTAGATGCACCACATATTTTTCATCTTGCGCCGGCCACATGGGGGGAGAAAGTCACCGGAGCCGGCAGCTTCTCACTTCAAGCCACCTGATCTGAAGTTTCCGAATCAGACGGGATTCAGACACGTAACGCGGCACTTTAAATTGCTCGCAGAGATCGAGATTGCGGCCAAGTGGCCGCAGGTTTGGCACGGCGACTGTTGCATCCAGGTTAGTGGCGAGCGGGAGAAACTGAGTTTTTCATTTCCATCTCCATTCCCTGCCACCGTTTCTGCACTGTGGGAGAAAACTATATTTAATATATTTAATCATTTTTGGGATCTTTATTTTTCATACATGACGCACTTGGAGCTGCAGCACACAATTAATTATCGAGAGGAAAACAACTGATGGTTTGTTTTAACTTGTTTAAGCTAAAACTGGTGCTTTGTCGGAACATCAACACCACCAACATTAGAATTTACATGTTTGAATCTTAAGCTTACTATGTATTTCGCCTCTGCTTATTTTATTTGGCTGCTAGAATTTTTATTTCAATTTCCCTGAAGACACTGTCTAAAGGTATCAATAAAGTTCTATCTAATCTTATCTAATCTAATCCAATCTAATGTTCGGAAAACAAGGCGGTCTCAGAGGGTGGAGCCAACATCTGGTTGGCGGTGAGGTCACTGGTGACCCTTTGCGACATCACAAACGCACTTCTCGGCAAACGGAGCAAAGCAAAAGCGACGTCCAAGCTGAAGTCCTTGTGAGTCTTGTGACATACCTGAACAGTGCACAACACACAAAAAAAACGTATTTAAATCCACAGGCCGCCGACAGGAGCAGTGAGAAGGGAAACACAGTGCAGTGAGGGAGGTGTGCAGCTGAGGCCTTAGCAAACAAATTTGCGCCGGTGTTGCGTTGTCATGTTGGATTGTGATGAAAGGAAAATCTCCTCTGATGGTCGGGGGGCGCGTGGGGGGGGTTGGGCAGGGCAGTGACGGGATGACTCAGAGAGCGGTGGAGGCGGCGCCACGTTTAACGGTTTTTCTTTACGGCGGCCCAGCAGTCGGCCGCCGTCTCCTGGCAGCTGTTCCGCTGCACTTTTACAGCTGTCATTGAGGAACTGCTGCAGGTGTTTCTGCCACATTAATCTTTCATATCCACCCAGGAAGCCGCTATCAAATAAAACAAAAAGAGGACCACAGAGAGCGGAGAATTCCAACACAGAAAGTGCTAAGGTTGAGAGGGGTTTTGTTGTTTTGTTTTGTTTTTGTTGTTTTTTTTACTGGAGGAAAATAAAGTGTTCTTTCGAGCAACTCTTTTCTTTTTTTAGCGGCGGTGGAGACAGAAAGACATGCCGGAAAACACACACGGCAGCATTTTTTTTTTTTGTGGTGTAAAAACGGCCTTTAAAACGGCATCGTGGCATCTCAGATGAGGAAAGCACACACACACACACACACACACACACACCTGCAGGTGTCTGACAACTACTAACAGAGAAGAAGCCTGGAGTGACTGTAGTTGAGTTAAAAAAAAAAAAAACTTGATTGATTATATAAGATAAGTGCTCTGTTGGGGCAACAATTTCAAGGTGTGAAGTAAAAAAAAAACATGAAATGGAATCAAAGTCAGGACAAATAATGACAATCTGATGCTGTTACTGTTAACTTTTTAGACTGATCAGTCTTACAAGATTTATTAGAAGGATCAATTTATTGTTATTTTGTCCATCTGCGGGATTTGTTTTTTATTGCTAATCCTGCTTGTGTTTTTAAAGTGGATGCTAGAAATGTTAGTCCTCCTCTTTTTGCCCGAGTTCAGAAAAAACGTCCGTTTGGTTTCCCGTCCGGGAATCATCAGGTAACAACTCCCGAGACCGCCAGAGCATTAGGATGAAGAAGGAGATATTGACTTGTGAAAATCCAAACGTCTGACTATCTGGGCTTTTGAGCTGGTGAGTGATCGTAGAGAGTGAAACTTAACCAACAGTTTTTGAAGAAAATACAATGGGAGATTTTCCTTCACAATTCAAAGCTGACAGAGCCAAATGCCCACTTCCTGTTTGTCCATGTCACCCCCTCCACACTCCCCCATCCCCAATTTGAGCGAATTTAGACTTAAAGGGAAAATCAAGCAGCTTTGTTTACGTCCCAGGAGCTCGGAGCGCCGCTGCGCTAACTCCCGATTAAAACATAACCGCCATCGAGCCAGCGCTGCAGAAAGACGCAGAATATTTTCTTTTTTTTTGTTTTTAAGACAAATGTCAAGGTGGGTGGGGTAGGGTGGGGTAGGCGGAGGGTAGGGAGTGGGATCGGGGGTGGAGGGGTTCGGCAGGCAACTGGGATTAGCACTCACGGCTGGTGATGCAACGTGCAGCGAGGTCAGCCATGCGGATGAAACCCTTTTAAAAATTAAAGGGCCCTGCCGAGGCTTCCCGGTGTCCGACTTGCTCTGCTTTAAAAAGGGGGGCGGGGGTCGAATGGCTGACGAGCTTAATGCGACGGTACACAAACAAGCGCTCGCTTCCCCGCGTTTGCACTGTTTGGAAACATGAGGGTGGGGTGGAGTGGGGGGTGGGGTTCAAGTGGTCATCACGGGTCTCCGAGGGCTCCCGAGCGCAGGAGGGTAAGTATTGGAGAGAGAGAGAGAGAGAGAGAGAGAGAGAGAGAGAGCGAGAGCGAGAGCGCGCGTGGCCCCGGAAGTGTGACGGCGGCGTGCGTGAGCGTAGCGGCGCGTTGACATATTAATAAAAGCAAAAGGCTGTTTTGGAGCTCTTTCAAGTGCTGAAATTTTTATACTGGGAGTGAAAAAAAACACCAGTGTCAGGACCTCGGAGAGGAGCGAGCGAGTCAGACATCATGTTCTGTAACATAGCCTGCAAACAGCGCAGAGCACAGCGTGTGTGTGTGTGTGCGCGCGCATATGTGTGTGTGTGTGTGTGTGTGTGTGTGTGTGTGTGTGTGTGTGTGTGTGTAGCACTGCAACAACGCTGTGCTCCAAATTGAAAGGTTTGCATTTAATTTTAGTGTAAATGTATACATAAATGTATATATATATATATATATATATATATATATATATATATATATATATATATATATACATATACATATATATACATATATACATAGATAGATAGATAGAACATTTTGGCTAATTATTCCCACATTTAAAAAAAAAAAAAAAAAAACACACACAGCTTTTTGTTGCCCCTCACCACAACACGGCCACATTGACATCATTTTATTTTATCTCCACCCAATCATCATCCACAGACGCTCTGACCTGGAAACCATCTATCGCCAAATTCAGGATACCAGTAAAAGTTAATGACGGACACTAAGAACAGACTTTTAAAAATCCCCCCTAACAAGACGCTGGTGAGAGTGTAATTTGTTCTTTTCTGGATTAGTTCGAGTGGAGTGTCGGCACACAGCGAGAGGTCTCGGTAAGACCCTGGAGGATTGAGGAAGCGGGTCATTGCTTGTATACATACATATGTACATGAGAGATTTGTGCATATGTTTTCCGCTCCCTGAGGTCTTGATGAATCTATCTCACGCTGAGCTCGGCGACACGCTGTATAGAGGCGGGGGGTGGGGGGTGGGCTTCAGGGACTTGAGGTGCTGGAGAAGCGAGTATCAGCTGTTCCGTTCAAACCTTTCAGGTATGAAGCCATTCGGAACGATGCTCATCCTGAATTACCAGATACAATAAATCCATAAAAGTGCAAGAAGCGAAGTGTGAAATTCACGAGTGATTCAAAGGCGGAGGAAACTTTAAGGGGATCCGACCCGACCGCTTGCAGTCAGTCGGTGGCCTCGCCTCGTCTCAACACATCACGGTGAGAAACGGCTACACCTGCAGCACCCGCAGCGCCGGCGGTGGCGGTGGCGGTGGTCGGCTCCATGTCAGCAGCTCCGCCCCCCCGCAACGACACAAACCGGCCGCGACAACGTGGGGCAACACAGCTGGCAGGCAAAATCACCTTGTTTGTTGTGTGGACGCGAGCCGTGCGCCTCGAGCTGGACGGGCTGGCGGAGGAGAAGAGGGTCTCAATCACACCCGATCGCGTCTGGCCGAGCTGAGCGGAGGAGGTGGGAAGTCGGGGAGGGGCTGTTTTTAGTGCCGCCGGAGGCTCACTGGCTGGTCTTCCCGGACAACAAGAGCACACAAGAAACAAAAAAACTTTTTGTTTTTTGGCGGCTGCTTGCTGCTCGCGACAACAAACTTTGCCTTTGTTTTCTCGGTCTGGATGTGCGACGGGTTAATTTTTACATTACTCGTATTACGACTTTATTGTTCGTGCGCAGAGAGCCCGGTGTTGGCCCCCCGCTGGTGAAGCCATCCATTTATCTGCGACGCTTTCGGCGCAGGAAACCTGTACATGTGGATTCTGACGAGGTGGAATCAGTTTGTGTGAGTCAAGAAGAGTCAGAAGTCGATCAAGCAGCGCAAAGCACCAAGGCTGTTCATGAGTGATTACACTTCATCAAGGTCTTTTTTCTTTGGTTTTGTTTAGTCGATAAACACTTAAAATACTGACTTTTGTGTTTTTTTTGTTACCCCCCATTAGCTATTGTGAAGAGACCGACCAGTTGATCACCATTACAAATGGGATTAGGAGCTGTGACTGCTACAAAGAGAAACACCCTCCTCCTCCTCCTCCTCCTCCTCCTCCTCCTCCTCCTCCTCCTCCTCCTCCTCCTCCTCCTCTCACCCGTTGCCACCGCCGCCTCCCAAAGCACAGAGGTGTGCGCGCGCGTGTGTGAGACACAATAGCAAGTGAGAAATGGAAAGGTAGCTGCTCGGCTGCCATCAAACTGCTCAGATCCGTTTAGAAATCAGGTGTGAGGCTAAAGCTCGGCGGTGTGAAGCTGCTGCGGCTGCTGCTGCTGCTGCGTAACGGAACCCCTTCGGATTGACGGCGGATGTTCCGTGGCGCCGGCTTCAAAGCCGGAGAGGTCGCGTCGAGCTATTCTCAGGTTCTTTTCAACTCGCTACCGCGGCGGCGCGACGTGTTTTTTCATGTCACCATCGTGGCTCTTTGTCGGGGGGCGTTTGATTAAGAGCAGGGCGCGAGCCTGCGCGTTGGGGAGGTTCCTGTCGAGTCTGACCTCGCAACAAAGATTACAAAAAAAAAAAAGTGACACAATACAAAGAGTCTGAAAAAAATTCGTAATGACAAAAAGGAAAAAAAAGAAAAAAATGACTTTGCAATTTCATAGGAGGGGAAAAAAAAGATTTCTGTAATAACTATGCAGTTCTTCCTCCATTTGCTAAGCTGACTATTCAGTGTTTGTTCGCCGGCCTGACGCTTTTTATTTTTGGTGCATGATCCAAAAAAAAGCCATCAAGTTTTACTTCCTGTTGGTGTCTGACCTCTCGGTGCAACACCGGCCGTGATGTGTAATCACAGATCCGCCAGCAGGAAAAGCTCTTTTATCTGCTGCTGCGTCGGCTTCCCAGAGCGTGCAGGCCTCTCTTTCTTTCTCTCGTTCGCTCACTCGCTCGCTCTCTCTCTCAAGTAATTGTGCTCAATTTATGGCAGTAATTTCTCCAATGTCTCATGTCTCTTTAGAGCCATCTCGTTAAAAAAAGAAACCTTTTATTCCAATTTCTATTTCATCAGTCGCTTCATCTTTGAAGTTTTTTTGTTTTTTTTTTAGCAGAACATGCGGTGAGATTCGCAGACAAAAGAGGCGGGGGGAGAGGGTTCTGGCGGGTCACCTGTGAGAAAATCAACTGTTTGAATATATTCTGTGCATCTCCTTTTGTGCTCCAAAGTGTCGCCTCCATTCAGGTGCCACAATTGCAGCGAAAAAACAAAAAAAATTGCATGCCGCCATCACCTGGGGTATAGAAACGCCACTCCACCGAGCCAGCCTCCACCCCCCCAACAGATAATCGTCGCCTTTGTTAAAGAAGCACCTTAATAAAACTTGCTAACAAGACCGGCGCTGCGACTCGTCTCGTCTCAGCCGCCGCTGTGTAGTTTACTTGAGTTGTTGGCCTTTTGCTCCCCCGATGACAGCGGCACAACTTTTTTCTGTAAATATGTGAATTTGACTTTAATGCTGACTGACAGCCTCTATTGGCTCGGGATGTATCAAATAGAATTGGGTGGCTTGCATGACTGGAGTGTGTGCTCCTTGATACCGCGAGTGGTGGGATGCGAAGTCTCAGGAGTTTATCTTATCTGAATCTCAGGAGGTTGCTGACTGACAGTTGTAAATATATCACAACACAGACCTAAACCATCTCCCACGTAGCTCCGCGGAAGATGGAAGGAAAGGAAAAATAGATTTGCATCAACAAACAACATGGGGGAAAAAAAAAAGGATCCACGTTTCCTCATATTTTTCAGCAAATCATCAGCGGCTGACAGAGCGATCCGCCTCTGCCGCTGGTCTGTGCGGAGGCGGATCAGAACCAGTTCATGCAACTGGGCCTATAAAACATTGACATTATTTGGTCAGCATAATTCACACTCAAGTCTTTATGCAGTAATTGTTTTTAATTGATTATTCGTATAACTGTACATTAACACTGCCCCCAAAAACCTGCAGATCTCTTTCAAACAACACATTTAGCCCTCTGTTTGTAGTATGATAATTGTTGGACTTGTTTGGAAAGGGCCAAAAACAAGACTCTAAAACAGGGGTCATCAACCTGGTGCCCGCCAAGGACCACGTGAGTAGCCCGGAGGCCTGTTCGAAAAATAGCACAACTTCATGAGCTGCGTCTAAAATTCAATTTTATCCAAGCTTGTTTAGTCATTGTTGATAATTATTGAGAACTCATTATCGCGATCAGTGTCTTTACGTAGATCAGGATCATTAAATCATTAACTGGATCATTGACTCAGGACCCAGGAAGTAGCTCTCGGATTGAAAACGGCTGGTGACCTCCGCTCTAGAGGGCGGCGCCAACATCCGGCTGGAAGTGTGGCCGCTGAGGTGTGAGCGCCACAATAAAAATAAAGACAGAAGAGGACGGACTTTAAGACGGACAATAAGAAAAAAGAAACACCAAACATTGCTGCAGTAACAGACAGTACTTTGAAACAACTGCAACTAAAGTATTGATGGTGGTTCTTCAACAAAATACCACCAACTGGAGTCGCTGCTCCTAAAGCGAGGCCTCGACAGGTCGGCCGATACGGTCGTGTCCTGAGGGGCGCCGAGCGACTTCACCTACAAAATATCTGCTCTCGAGTCAGTGTTGCAGCACGACATCGCCGCCGCGCCGACGACGGCTAAATAATGCACGCGATGACAGATCTGACATCCCGAAACTGGCTGGCTGAGCAGCTCTGGGGGCGACCATCGCTCCTCGCCTCCCACCGTCCCAGGAGCATCACCCGACAGCTCCAAATTAAATCAAAACTGTTAATCCAGAAAACAGGAGAGGTGAAGGACCATTATTCAGCGCCAGCTGGCCCGCAGCTACATGTGTCACTCTTGTAAAAAAAATAAAATAATAATGATAAAAAAAAAAAAAAAGTAGCTAATAATGGGTGCCATTGGCTTCGACAGCCGATCCGGGCAAAGTCAACAAAGGAGAGCTTATCCTGAGGGGCGGGGGAGCAGGAGGGGTAGTGGAGTGGGGGTGGGGGGCTGCAGAGTCGCCTCCAAACAGATAAAACACGGCGGCGAGCCGTCACTAATTGGCCTCTTCTGACAGGAATTAACCCGCAGCCACTTATCAAAGCCAAGGAGACGATAATCGCCGCCGCTACCTGCACGGACTCTTTACTTCTTCCACCACCTTTAACTTCAGCCTTGATGTGTTAATTGCCGCCTTTCAGTTTTGGGAGACGAGGCACTCGAGGCGAGGGAGCGCATCTCGGTGGAAACATGCCTGCGGGATCAGGCCAAAGGAGAGGCTCTTTAGAGTTTTAGATGCACGGCAGAGCAGAAAAATATCAAAAAAAAAAAAATGAAAGGATAAAAGTCATTCCACACTTACAAAAGCGGAGGAAAATGTGAAAGGACTTGAATGGACAAACCCGGCGTTCCAAGGACAGCCCGCAGAGGACACAGACGGACGTATGGACTGAAAATTCTGGTGACACTAAACCAAAGTATGACCTGTGAGAGGATGTGTTTCACCTCTGCATGACGTTAATTATCGTGCCGGACTCACAAACAAGTCAAATCACCGGCGCCGGTAAGCGCGAGGCCTGAAAGATACGTTGGGAGTGCGGCGGGTGTGTAATTTCAGGGACGGAAGTGCGGGCCGCGCCTGACGCTGCAAGCTGTAAATCAGATTGGAATCAAGGGTTTGTTTAAAACCCAAAAGTGACTGCAACTGAAACCGACGTCTCAGTCGACTTAAATCACGTCCAAGATCTTTAGAATCTATAACTGGCATTTGCAAATTAGGTGAACTGGTTTAAATCATGTGATAAATATGAAAAAAAAAAACAAAACTACAGAACCAAAAGAAACTTTCAGCACCAGAGAAACTTTAATGGAATTTTAAGGGAATTTTCACTGTAGATTTTGAGTTTCAAACTACGAGTCTAAATGTGGCAAGTAGGAGACAAGATTTCTTGTCAGAGTTAAAAAAAAAAAAAAAATTCTCCAATCTGATGCAACCGCATCGCCGCGTTGTTCCTGATTCTGCTATTAAAAACGACCCACAGTGTTGTTTCCTCTTAACTTTCCCACTGAATGCTGTTTATTTTGTGCTATTCAGAGCTGAAGGAGGAACGAACGTCTTCGATACAAAAATATTTTTAAAGCTGCTCTTAAAAGATTTGGCTTTTATAGCAGCTGTACTTCAGCCGAGCGCTGAGGCTGGGACTGAAATGTTATATTATGTATATGGATGGATGTTGTTGAGTCCTCTACACTCCTTGCAGGGTATATAAGGATAGTTTATTTTGCCTCTGAAAAACATCACGGTGCTGAAGGAAAAAGACCATCCTACAACGGAGCAAAACAAGAACGCCTGCTGACCAGATGCAACATTGAACACAAAAGTGAAAAGGGGAAGAAAAAAAAAAAAACACCTGCATCCGAATAAACAACACTGACTGAAAATTGCACATGGATAAATGGAGAGCAGGACGGGGGGGAGAAAGAAAGAAAAAAGAAAAGTCAGTCAAGGTATAATCCCCATACTGCGAGAAAAAAAAGGTGGATTAGCGGATTTCTGGATTTCTCGCAGTCTCCGGTGCCACCGTCGCACCTTTCCAGTCCCACTCAAGGGAAACGCTTCAGAAAAACAAACGTCATTGCAACGTCTTCAAAAATCAATCGATCAATAAATACAGTCAGTTGATTTTTGTCAGTCATCGACAAAGAACTTCAGCAAACGATGACACTGTTGCTGCTTTTAGGCCAAAAATTTTATTTAAAAAAAAAAGTCTGATTTGTCATCTGGTGGCTGATTTATTTTTTTCCTTTCTATTTAAGCAAGTCTGGGATTTTCCAAAGCATCTCCTATATTTCAGGTGCTGAGCTGTTATCCTAATGTTGAACACAGCTTATTATCCTTTGTTCTGACAAAGGATGCAGCACATCCACACCCCCCACCCCTCCCTTTATTCAAACTTGTATTGGCTTCTGGCTCGGGGAAATAATCCCCCTCACTTACCCCCACCCCACCCCGACTGGCTCGCTGGCAAAGCCACATAGCTTCAACTTGTCAATGACGCACTTTGTTTACTGAATACGGATGACTTTGCTCAAGAATCCCGTTTTTTTTTTCTTCTTTTTTTTTCCTTCGCACAAGCAGGAATGAGTGTAAGCCGGGGGACGATTCCGTTTATTTTCCCTCTTCTGTAAATACTGCGGCTACCATTTGGGCAAATTTCAGCAGACGGAGATTTTGCAATTGTTTCAGCATCATTCTGGGGCTTGGATGGAGGAGAGAGGCTGACAGATGCCAAGGTGCTTTAGCCCCATTGTGTTGACTTGCAGGTAAAGTCGCTTCAATTGTGCACGTTTTTACTTTTGGGAGGAAAAAAAACAAAACAAGACAAAAAAAAAAGCTTGGGTTAGAGAGCTGGCAGCAGGCGCAGCTTCGCCGTCTCAGTGTTTCGCCGGAATGCGGGAAGGCAGTCACACGGAGAGTTTCGAAAGTTTCCAGAGTTTCCAGAGTTTCCTCACAGCGACTTTAAAGGGAAACATTAGCAGCGGTTGGGGCCCCCGTGGGAAACAATTACTAATCCAAAAAGAAAAAGAGCTCGATATTGATGAGAGTTGATCACTTCTATTCATTGGAATCTTGGGAGGTGGCGTGGGGGGATTCAACTCGAGTGCAACTCGATATATTTAATTTATACTGGCAGCTCACTTTTGCGGTCGAGTGAGGAATCCACGCCGTCCGATCAAAAGCGCGTTTCTTCTTGTTGATTTTGGGGTCACTCCACCTGAGTTTTGCAACCTCTGCTGCTTAAAAAAAAAAAAACTGCCCCAAAAATCTAGCAACCACGAAATGCAAGAATGCGGCGCAAACACATTGATCATAACGTGATGCAGAGCGGCAAATTAACACACACCGGCCTCAGAACCTTTGCGGTCAAAATAAGAGCTGACACCGACGGTAAACAGCGTGATTTGATTATTTACATCCTCACACGTCGGAAAAGAGGTTTTTCCCTCTGTGCAGTTCGGGGACGGGGGGGATTTACTCGCCGATGCTGTTGACAAACTTGTTTTGGAGACGTTCAGACAGAAAAATCTTCAAAACGGGCCTCAAACCAACCAAAGAGCCAAAGTGTTTTGGGTTTGTTTTTGTCTTTTGGAAAACTGGACCCACACACTCGTGTTGCCATGATTCACACGGAGGATCACCAGTGAAAATAAATCATCAAGCGCGGCACCGGGGCTCCCAAAGAAAAACAACGAGGTGAAAAAAACAAAAAACAAACAGAAAAAAAAACAGCAGCAGCAGCGGCGGCAGAAAATCCTTCTTTACCAGAAGCATCTGTGCACCACCAGGGTTAAACAGTGAGCGGCCCCACGGCCCTCCGCTAGCGCTAGCGCTAGCTGGTTGCACCAGTGTTTTTAATCTTGGACTTGTCCACTGCTCACTCCGCAGCACCGTGACCCTTGGTGACACTCTAAGAAGATTAATTGAAAAGCTCAAGTGAAACCAACTTGTTGTGCGTGCGTGCGCGCATGTTTTTTTAGACTTAATTGACCGATGGCTGTTTGCTGCTTATGTGCTCCTGCCGCTTAACACCAAATCCAAACCCTGAACTTGGGAAATAAATAAATAAATAAGTGAATAAAGCCTGGTTTCTATGTCAGCCCGTCTTAATCACTCCCAGCTCCTCTTAATCTCTGCGTCTTAAGCGCGTCTTCCTCACTTGTTTTCCACTCCTCACTTTCCTTGCAGAGAGTGATGAGGGTTCAATTAAGACGCCACCGCTCCAGTTTCTCCAGTTTACGCTAATTGTTTAGGGGGACAAAACGGCGTCGGCCGCCTCTGCAGACAATAAGGCTGCGATTGCTCCATCATATGAACCAGTTCAATACGCCATTATTCCCCACTGGCTTGTTAAGGCGGGCGGGAGGAATGGGTGGGGGGGGCCATACCCCTGTTCCTCACCCACCTCTCCCCGCCAACAAAGCCACATTGATTCAGTGGCACAGATTAGCGCTAACCGTTTTTGCATTGTAAAACTGCGCACGGCTGGCGTAGAGGCTCCTGTGGCCAGACAAAAAAAAACTTTTCGTATAACAAAGTTCCATTCAACAAGGTGGGTGAAAAAATAAGGGGACGGTTTCATAGAAAACACGCCGGAGACAAAGGCCCAGGATTGGATAAATTTCGTCCTCTCCAAAGATTCTACAGAATTTTAATTGCTTGAAGAACTTTCACCGATGAGCAGCCGACATCCTGCGGTTGAATGTGACCAGCTCTTAAAAAACACAACTGGAATGGAAACGACACTGGCACCAGCAACCGCACCACCGAGTGGATTCACTCCCAGTGAAAATACACACACTCAATGAACAGGTGGCCGAGTGGCATGAGTACAGCGCAGCACTGCAGCAACTTCTGGAAGTGTTTCTACATTCACTTACTGAGGTCCAGCATGATAAGTTGCTACCGTGACCAATGAGAAGGCAGCCGACCACAGAGATATTTCACTGACAACATGAGGAGGCGGGGGGGTCTGTCCTTAACTTCTTTTCCCGCCTTTTGGGGCAAAATGTTTTGGAAATCGTCACTTTGTGATGTCACAAGGAGCCACCGATATTGGTCCCAAGGTGGTGACAACACCTTCAGCCAGATGTTGGCGTCGCCCTCTGATACACACCTACTTTTCGTCACATTTCTGTGGTGTGTATGTCCAGCAAAGCGTCAGTTATAGCAGGAGGCTGCAAACACAGAGCTACATATGCTTTGCTTTGTGTAGAGCTGGAGAAAGAGGTCACCAAGAGGTCACCAAGAGGTCACCCGCAAATCTGCTCGGGATAGCATCTTTCAGATCTCTCTTATTTCTGGCTAATGGAATTTTTTTTCTGTCTTTTACGGCAAAATTCACAAAATGAAAACCAAAAATCATCTCATGATTCACACATTTCGACCCCATCTCTGTGTAATGGTAGCTTGATAGATGAAAAGCAGACTGTGTTTCAAAAGGCAAGCAAGACGTAAACATCGGATCGGGGGAAAAGATGCTTCATGGATTCGTCTGAAGGAGGTTTTAAGCAGAAAAACGCACAAAAATACAGAGTGTGATTATCAGGCTTAGCAGGCTGTGCAGCCCAGTGTGAGAGGGGCTGCAAATCAACGTAAGCACCTTCAGATGTTTACCTTCCACACAGAGGCCTGGCATTAGTCGGAATTAACGGCACCGCGGCTGAATAAAAGACAAGACGAAACACTTCAGCAAAGGGAAAACAAACCACAGGCCTTGATATGGTTTCACCGAGGCCAGCAAACACAGGGGCTTCTTCTTTTTTCTTTTTTTCTTTTGTTCCATTTACATAAAGCTCTTAAGTTAAGAAATGAGTCAAGGAAAAAGGGTTTGGCTGTAGCTCCAGTCAGTGGCACCGACAAAGAGTTAAGCGTTTGAAAAATTTCCGCAGCGAAGCTAAACTGTTCTTGAAATTCAGCTGGCAGCCGGCCGGGCCGAGTCATCCGTCCATTTGATGTTGTGCTTGAAGAAACCTGGCCGGGACTCGAGCCCTGTGAGCCAGCAGAAACCCCAGCAGAGAGGCTGAGGAACCCGGGAGCCACCCGGAGCAAGGAAACATCCAAACGTTCACCAGTCCAACCCCAGTGGGCTGGCGATCTACCTGTCCCTTTTCTCTCAAGAAAAATCTCAAGCGTCCCTCAGAATTTGGCAACAACCAAAAATGTGACCGAGTCATTATCATTCTGGCAAAGCTGTTCCTTTTGCTTCGGGTACCTCGTAGAGAAACACTGCCCGATACGATGATTAAGATGGAAGAGGCGCGTCTTCTTTTAGCTCAAATTGCGCAAACAAAGTGGAAACACAAAACAAGCATAAGCCAGATTGCTTAATCCTGCCACTTCCTCCACCACCAAAAAAAAGAAGACACTTGGGTCAGACACTTCACCACTCAGGTTGGGCCAGAGTGGCGGCCTGTTCAGTCGTAGCAGCTCTGGAATAACCATCCAATATAACATAATAATGACAAAAAGTTGCTTTACCTTTTCAAACAGGTTAATAAATAAGGGTCAGCTTTGGGACAGAGGTGCTTTTTTCTAAGGCACTAAGGCTCTTTCTGGCACCTAAGAGGTCAAACCACACCATATAACTCATCGGGTTCAGCTGCTTATTCTGTTGGACTCAACAGTTCTTTGAAATCTTCCAAATGATCAACATGTGGAATTCCCTCAAGTTTTATGGCTCACGTGTACCAGGGCCTCAGCAGTATCCAGCCTCGGCTTCCACAACATCCAACTGCGCTGGCAGCAATGACTGCAAACACAGTCGTTGTGCGTGGAAAAAAAATAATAAAACTGGTGAAATTTTCCGTCCCCTTGATTCTTGGAATAACTTGGAATAGCACAAGAGGGAAAAAAAACGTTTTGTTTTTTTTTGTTTTTATCGCATTTAGCAACTGATTTACTGCCATTTACAAAAATATCGTTTTGCGCAAAATCTGGAAGCGGGCTACTTACAATGTTCAGGATGAAAATGAGCTGGTTTGGAACGGCTCTGTTTCTTCAAGCTTGTGCATTTTTCTTGAGGTTGTGAAGAAAACAGATTGCGGTGTTACTGCGGCTAAGGTTTCCGAAGGCAGGATAAAAAGGTGGCGTTGAATAACTAGAGAAAGGACTTTGTATTTATACGCAGGTATTTACAGACTTAAAAGACAGTGTATTTGTACTACAAAATAAAGCACACAAATTCCCCCGGCGCTTTATTACCCCAACAGCCAGCCAGCTGCACCCTGACGCAGACCGTTAGACTTCGAAAAATGCAAACCACTCGTTTCCATGGCGATTCCTCCGCAGTTGAAGAGTAAAAAAACAAATAATAATAAATAAATAAATAAAAAATAACTTGCGCGGCTTCTTCGACAGAACACCCCGACACACCTCGCAACCGCCACGGTGTGCCAGCGTCTTCGGAAAAAGGAAACAAAAAAACTTTGACATCGCGCGTGTTGGGATGACTCAGGCCGTCAGGCTTGCGACACGGCGGTGAGGTGACGTTGACCTGATGCAGGTGATTAAATTGGAAGGGGGAAAAAGAAAAGGGGGAAGTCAGTGACTACACCGTCCTTCACCGCGTTTCTCTCGATGGACGTCCGTGTTGCAATTAGCCGCAGTGACTAAGACAATGGAACGTAAAAAAAAATTCTGCGAGAAAAGAACAAAAAAAATAGAAATGGTGAATATTATTATTATCAGGTTATTATTTAAAAGTTATTCAGTCAGTTTCAGCACCGGCTGGATTCTCCAGCTCTCTGCTCGCTTCACGTCTGGCGTGGAGTGATGTGTGTGTGTGTGTGTGTGTGTGTGTGTGTGTGTGTGTGTGTGTGTGTGTGTGTGTGTGTGTGTGTGTGTGTGTGTTTGTGTGTGCGTATAGGGGAGGTGGGAGGCTATTCCTAATGAAACCTCCGCCAGTCGTTCTTGGAAGTGAAGCAGCTCCGTGGGGAAAGATTAGCGCCTCGTAATTAGCGGAAGAAACGTGTAGCCATGAAAGTGGCAGCAGGTAAGAGAGCTTCTCCGACCACCTGTTCCAGGCTCTCTCTCTTCTTCCTTTTTTTTTAATTAATACATATATGTATTCAGGGAGGAAGAGCGCAGGTTCCCATCCCAGCCACTCCGCCATCTGTTCCAGGGCCACGTTTGAAAAATTTTTTTGGTATGCAAGCCGCCGTGCACGCTTTGCCGTGCGTGCTTTGCCGTGCGCGACGCCTCAAAGCGCTGTGATTACTCATTAATACGAGTGAAGCCGTTTCAAAGCAAACACACGGAGAAAGAAAAAAAAGAAAAAGAAAAAGGCATTCTAAAAAAAAAAAAGAGTTTATCAAATTGCGTGCAAGCTGATCAATGGATATCTGCAAATCCAAACTAGCTTACCTTGGCTGCCGTGCGGTTCACTTCCTGCGTCACTATATTGTCCTTCTCCCTCTCTCTTTAATGATGCAAAATGAGTAGAATGAATACAGCATCAGGTCGACACTTATCCATTTGCATTAAAAACACACACGGGCAATGACTACGTGGCTGATAAAATTGCATCTTAAATCAATTATACCAAGGACCATTAGCGTTATCAGGACATGGAAGTGTAATTCTGATGTGGCTGTTAAGGGGCTTCTCGGCTGCTTATCACCGCTAATGCCAACAAAGAGACACTTAATCAGTAGACATAGACAAAGAGGCTGTGCAGGCGGAACTGAAGTCGATCTAGCACAGGCCTGATGTTGAGCAACGAGGTCTGCTCAACATCACCGTTCAGCCCTGCTCTGATGTTGGAGTTTTTTTCTCTTTTGGTGATGAACCAGCTTTATATCTGAGTGGCAACTAACATGTTTTGGTTGAAACCCATGATGCGGATGAAGCTGTAATATTGTTGTGGACCTACAGTGAAACTTAAGTTAAAAAAATAAATAAGAAATTAGTGTTCAGTGTTAATTTTCGGAGCAAAGTCATACTTTTCCTCGAACCAAATAACAGTTAAAACTTTTTCTGTCAATCATCCATACATGAACTGCCAAAAATGTTTGTTCATTGCTACTGTTTTAAGAGAGAAGAAGGTCTTTTTATGAGCAACTTCCTGTTGCTTGAAGCTGATATCAAGGATAAGAACAATAATGATGACATTGTGTTTTCTAAATTGAACAATCACTTCATTTTTTTATTATTAGGATTTAAATAAATAAACATTCAAAAGCTCTAAATCCTGCACCATTAACCCCAACAACTCCAACATCAGTTGTCAAGTATTAAATAATGAGGAGAAGCTGTGAAATGAAACAGAAAATTTGACTTGAATTTCAGAGTAACAAAGTTTGCTTGAGTTGCAATCCTGTGTGTGTGTGTGTGTGTGTGTGTGTGTGTGTGTGTGTGTGTGTGTGTGTGTGTGTGTGTGTGTGTGTGTGTGTGTGTGTGTCTACTGTTCAGCGTACACTCGGCGGGCCAGTCGCAGTCGTGTTCAGGTAAGTGAATCTCAATGACTCAAGTGTTATTTAATCAACTACCTGATGTCCACTAACTAACTAACTGAAGTCCTTGTACCAGCAACGCACAACTACGACATCCAGAAGTGAAATGATGTGTGCAGGAACACTGTGAGGACAGCTGTTAAGTGTAAGTATTTATTTGGTTTATGTATTTTATTTCTTTTTATCATTATGTGGACTGACGCTGAAGCGTTTTTTCCCCAGTTTGGTAGCGTGCTACATCCACACAAAGGCCCCATCCAGTCTCACAGTGGCATCATGAGATAAAACCTGCACTAGCAGCCGAATTAAGCACCCCGCTGGAGGCAACCTCGGCCGGACTGTGGGTTCCTTTCCTTGATGGTGCAGGCCGACAGAGTGCATTTGTCAAAATCTAGGTCTCGATAGAGGCGGTATTGTTGTTACGCACATTATGCCCAAACACATGACGGTTCTTCCCCATGCCAAGACCAATTGGATAAATTAAGAGCGTATCATGAGAACGCTGGCTGTGCGTCATTGAAGCGAATGCCAAAAAATCAGACAAGCAGGCCCACCTTGTAATAACCATTTTAGTGCAGGTCCAATTTGAATTTATCAAACAAAGAGAGGAGTGTTTGTCGCTGTCAATGAAGGACCTTGAAAAAGTGTCTGGTATTGAATGAAAACGTCTGCACTCTGGGGGCCTTTTTTGAATGGTGTAGTTTGTGTAGGTGCACCAGCCTGTAACTGAGATTGCTGTGACTGGGGCTTGTAGGCAAAGCTAAAGAGTTTGTTGAAATTTGCAAGCTTTTTTTTTTTTTTCAGAAAAAATGTTAATTACTTCAATCTGGAGAGAAGAGCTGATCAAAAATGTGTAGTTCAGCAAAATTCTGAAATAATACAGACTGTAATTCATCGAGGAAGGAAAGAGGCATCTGGAATTGATATATTATTATTATTATTATTATTATAATAATAATAAAAATAATAATAATAATAATATATTGTTGTTGTTGTTATTATTATCACTTTCAAGTCCTGTCTGACTTTATGATGTTTTTTTTCATGGTTTAAAAATGTTCTGTGACACTATAAAGGAGGTTTAGCCAAATATGGCATGTATGTATTTCTTTAAACGTTCAGGGAGCATTTATTTAGAGAAATAAATAAACAAAGAAAATCAATTTTAAACGGACAAACAGCCAAAACGTTGGCGGATATTCTGGTCTGTGAGCGTGAGAAAGACGGGAGGAAAATGAGGGACGTGCACTCACCTAAATGGTAATACTAAGCGGCGGCGGGGACTCTGGGATCAGACACCTGAAAGAGGAGAAAAACAGCATAATTACACAGTTCTAGGGCCGACGGAGCTGCAGCCCTAATGTGCAACACACGCCGTCAGTCACACATGGCAGGACGGACCGCCACGGCCGACGAAAACCAGGGTACACAAGTGCGTGTGTGCACGGCTAATAAAGCGCTGCACCTTCCACCATTGAGGTGTTTACTTGAAGAAAGTTTTGCATTGAGGCGCTGCTCCAACTCCTCAAGTGTAAGGCAACTTTTGACTGCGGGGGATACATTGAAAAATTATAATTGTGAGTGAAATTTCTATTTCCGGCATTGTGAATGTCCTACATTCTATTTAGATATGGGTGAGGGTGGGTGGGTGGCTTTGGTGGGGGTTGTTTTTTTTTCTCTTTTTTTCTGTCTCCAGGGCCCTAAGATGTGTATTCCTCTTGCTGAGGAATTCTTTTGTTCTGATAAATTGACAATGTCAGTTTCTCACAATGCCACAGTGTGGAATATACTGTGGGGAGCAGCGGCGGGAACACAGGTGCTACATGCGATCGGCGTCACTCAATGTGACAGTTCTTGTTTTCTTTCCTTTTGAGCGCAGGAGAGGGGCGGGGGGCGAGTGGTAGTGGTTGGGGGGATCGGCAGGGGGGGGTCTAG